>JAQFYM010005638.1:0-12927 GCA_034694785.1 Agrenia bidenticulata
TTAACATGTATTTTCTTATATAGATATTTTTCATATCTTATCCCGCACATTATCATGATCATACATCTAATCTGTTTCAGATTAGACTCAAACTAGGAGTCGATGACTCCAACAATCGGAACAACATAAATCCCTAAATTCAGAATGCATATTTTTTTTTAATAATTTTTTTGGTAAAATGATGACCTTAGGTGGATAAGAAATTCTGATACCAGTTCTTGATACTGGTGTAATAAAATCGTAAAAAGCTTAAGACGCTTTTTAGCAAGAGTAGAGTAAGGAAATAGTTTAACAACATAAACTTTGTAATATGTAATAGAAAAAAAACACCTGCATGGAGCAACCAGCATATTTTGGGTATAGAAATTTATATTTTACATAATTACAGTAAAATCTCTATCCATAACACTAGTTTCATACGATCCAAAAAGTGTCATGGATAGGATTTCTCTGAGAAAAATATATCTTTAACAAAATCTGAATAATTGCATATTGTTTATAAAATCTGGAAATAAAACTAAATCACCTGTATTTGGTTTACACAACTACCCATTTTATCTTTTTTGGACCAATTTACCTAAAAAGGAATAATTCACAAGGATGGGAGTGTCGTGGACAGGGGAACCGATCCCGTAATAGTAAACTTCCATAATAGCCATACAAAATTTGTCGATTTTGGTTCAGCGTCGCAATTTGACCAATTTCAATCTGCCTGATTTCAATTCGCTCAATTTCATTTCGCCCAATTTCATTTCGCCCAATTTTATGTCGCCTAATTCCAATCCGCCCAATAAAGAAAATGGGCAGTAAAATAATAATGTGTAAAGAAAGCAAGCAAGCAAAGCAACAAACAAGCGAAATGAGATAACAAATTCAACATACAAAATAAAAAGAAAACAAAATAAATATAAAACAAAAAGAAAAGAAAAAGAAAAAGGAAGAATAATTAAGTATAGTTATACACAAAAAATAAAAAAAAACCCACAGAACTATTATATAAACAGAGCTAAAGAAACCACAAAAAAAAACAAGAACATCATTATAAATCAAAAATTTACAAAAGAAACTAATAAAAAGTTGAATTGAAGCCAGTGAAAAGTAATTTAAAAGAAAAAGTATTTTTTCAAATACTTCAAGTATCTATTTCAATGACATAACAGAAGCATTAACAATAAAAAAACTAGGGTTCTTCCTCGTACAGTAACCTGGTGTAAGTTACTGTACGGTACAGTACTAGTGTAACGTACAGTACATATGCGGTACTTAGGCGCCATTCGGAAAATTTTTCATTAAAATTTTTCAGGCCAAATTAAGGGCTAAAAATTCCATTGAAAAAAATTATTCCATTGGAATTTTTTTTAGTGTCAAATATTGATTTTCCTATGGAAATTTTTTTTTCCAATGGAATAAAATAATAAAAAATTCCATTGGAAAAAATTTCATTGGAAAATTTTCCGAAGCGCCCCTTAGTGTAACTACTGTACATGGCAAAAATCGTTTAATAGTGCTTTAAAAACATATAAATACAAAAAATCCACTATTTTGTTAGCTGTAAAAATTCACTAAAAAAATTAGTAAAAATTTTTCTTTTGTGCGTTATATGGCTTTTTGAAGAGCTACGAACTTAAAATTGTGTATTTATAAAATCTTTACTTTTGTAAAAAAAATATTAATGTAGAAAAAGTGCAAAATTGTACATAAAAACAAAAACTGGAATATACTAGCCCAAATTATTTTTAATACGAATCATAGTTTTTTTTCAGAGTTTTTAACAAGTTATTTTTAACAAAAGATGAAACCCTCGTATAAAATGGTACGGTACTTTTTACAAAGTTAAGTACATTTAAGTGACTCCATATACAGTAAATCGTACCGATGACTTACCCTAAATATTAATAATAATTCTATAGAAAAAATCAAAAGGTATACCTATACATCATTTAAAAAGTTTTTATGTATATATTTTAACATATTCTTATATCGTTTTTTACGTTTCAATACTTTTTTATTACTAAAATACCTCGAACTACCTGTACTGTACTTTTTTATAAAGTACAGTACGGTACAGTGCATTACAGTGTCATATGTACAATACCTGTACCAGGGCAAACCCAAAAAAAAACAAACTTAGCAAAATTAAAAAGCTTCAATATACATCAACAAACATAGAAAGATTTCCCATTAAAAAGAACCGTATATATTAAAGATTTAACTTACGAACACAAGGCAAAACTAAAGTAGACGTTGAAATAACAATTAACATACAATCCAAACTATATCATTCTAGATACAAACAACATTGCAAAATGTAAAATAAGTATACACCACATATGAATAAACAAGTAAAAAATTGAGCATAACTTAACACTTGCTTGCTATACTACTATGATGCGAAATACGAAAACGAAAATTTGTGCAACCGTAAATTCAAAAAACCGTTGTATATACTTTTTTTTAACAGTAGATTAAATTTGTACAGTTAATAAATGCCTTACTTAAAACTAAAAATAACGCATTAATTGTACACATAAAAATTCAAATAACCAAAATCCATATTTTAAATGCCAAAAAATAAATAACTTTTAAAAAAACCAACAAGTGTTACAAAAAAAAAAACCATATAAAAAAACTAATAACGAATACTATAAAAAAATTGGTTAAAATCGAAATCAATTTTAACTCCAGTTTTAAAAAAAACACAGAAAAACCAAACACAAAACTTCAACGTGGATAAAATTATAAACTTAGGATATTATAACATACATTTCTAGGGTTTTCAATCGAGCCAGCTCGAAACTCGGTAACTCAACCTTTTTTTTGGATTTTACCCGTGCTCAAACTCGCTCAAAACGCGGAAACTCGAACTCGCAACAATTCGAGTTTCCGAGTTCTGATTTAGCAATTATTCTGCATTTAAATTACAAAATGCAAAGTATAAATTATTTTAAAATCCTTTTGGGTTTTTTAGATGTTTTGTGGTAAATCATTTAGAAACTGTATTTATCAGATAAATGTATCTTTGCTCGCATTTAAAATATAATTAACAACCGAATAAAAGCAAAGATGTTAGCTTACTTACGAATATATTATTAATGCAGCTATGTTTTGCAATACTAAACAATGCTATTTCTGGCTTTGCGATCCGATTTAAACAATAACTCGCATCGAACTCGACCATGTCGAGCTCAGCTTACACTCGCGAGTTTTATAATAAATGCTCGACTCGAACTCGAAAACTCAAAATTCGGGAATTGAAACCCCTATACATTTACCGCTATGTGAAAAAACGGTTTTGTAATAAAAACGTATAGTTCCCATATTTCAATTTTTACTTTAGTGATAATACACCTTGATAAAATACTATGAGCATATGTAAATATTTCTTTTGTATTTTTAGCGGTAAGTTTTATAGTTTAGAAAAATTTAAAATGTGAAATTGCTTTAAGTTATATAAAATGTAAATAAAAATTTTAAAACATAGCTGTAGGCCACAAAACAAGCAAAATATTTTTATATTAAGTTTATCGGCCTTTGAGCTCTACTTAGGGTTTTTTAAACACCAAACGAAAGGCGTCTTTTTCTTAAAAACAAAATTGATTTGGGATTTTTGTATTTTTAGAAGAACATTATGTAAAGAAGAGATTATTTCTGTGTAGTTTGACTTTATGTCACAAATTTAATTTTTTCTCATGGCGGATCATGTATTTTTAATTCAGAGTTGACTAGTGGTATAATAAAAGATCATATGGCGTTATAAAACAATTTACACAATTGCTTCTTACACCTTAAAAAATCAAGTCGGACAAATGCAATAAAAAAATCCAGAAAAAAAGATCAAAACAAAAATTACTATTGCCTTATAACTAAAAATCAATTTTAAGCACACTAATTTTTTTTTACTATATCGTCCGAACATTAGGTTATTACCTGCAGTTATGCAAACGTTTTATTATTTATAAAAAATTCTATTAAAATAAACAAACATTAAAACAAAAACTATCGTTTAAATTTTCCTAAAACACGAAATATAGTTCAATGGTTTAAAGTTCTAGTATTGCATATTATACAATGTGGGTAACATGATTGAAAATAAGAAATTAACATGTATCAATTAAACTTTTTTAGACTTAAAATGCATGTTGTTTAACAAATGCAAGTAAACACCTAAAATATAACCTTACTAGTCACAAAAAAAATTGCAATTTCGGTCAATATTGCCCGAAAAAAATATATTATTATTTTAGAATAGAAAAAAATTTGCTCAAAAAAATATTTTAGTAATACGGATATTATTTCTATCGCGTTTTAATTTTTTATAAGTTTATATGTACAATCAAAAAAAATATAAGTATACTACAATAAAAACGATTTATTTGTAAATGTTGTCCCATGTGTTATGTTTAGTAACAAAAAAAAAAAATATATATTAAAGCTACTGTATTCGATCGCAAAAAATGTTTACTGTTTTATTTTTTTTTTTAAATAGTGGCAAGAATGTTTATCTTACATTAATTTAACGCTATGCGTTAATTTTTATCTAGAAAGTCGCATTCTATTCACACCCAAAAAATACACGGCGTTGATTTTGTCTTTTTATTGCACCAAATAACGGCATAGTTCATATTTTTACAGTCAGGGCCTCCATAAGACACAAGAAGGCCCCAAGGTTAAAATATTTTTTTCAGTAAGGGGCGCCTCTTAAATTTTTTTTGATATAATTTTCTTCCTAAAAAGATTTCAAAACACTGCGAAAAACACACACAAAAAAATATTTATTAGTGTTCTTTTTATGCTATAATATTTGATTATATTTTTTAAAGTGTCTTTGTACTGCGTGCTTTCTGATTAGTAAAAATTTTTATTATACACGCATACACCTAAATTTTGTGCAATATAAGTAAAGACATTTAATTTTTCTATTTTTACAAGGAAGCTTTGGGGAAACTTGATTTAATCTTCTTCTCGAAAATCGTCAAATACTAAGAAACTTCATGTTATATCGCAGTTGTCTGTTAATAAAATACATATGAGGTCTTTTGTATTGATAAATAATGCGGAAGTTTAATAGCGGTTTTTGGTTTTTTAAAAAGTTGTGGCGCGTGCTGCAAGCCACCTGCATTAAGCCGCCTATAGGCAAGTAATTTAAAATGTGCTCAAAACGAACATTTGTCACAAATATGACGAGGAGCACGGTTTTCCGATTCAAGTATATTGTTTTTTATAAATGCGATGTTTATTTGGTTTTTTACTATTTTTAATTTTTTGTTAAAAAACAAACTAAAATATTAATTTTGTGTGGTTTTTGTCGTCATATTTTCTGCCAACATTTTTCTTTTTACATTTCAATTACTTCTTAGCTTATTGGTTTGCTTTTATATGCCTTAGTAACAGGCTGGGCGCGGATGGCGCGCTGCGCGCGCCACAATATTCTTTTTCGGGTAGTTCAGACGAAAAAAAAAAATCGAACGAAAAAACGGGCATTCACTATAACAAACAACATAAAAACTACTAGCATAGACTAAGACATAGAAAAACTGCTACAGAAAGAGCGCGGCCGTGATTTTTTTTTAAAAACACGTCATTTATAAAAAAATATAAAACATGATAAAAAAACAATTTAAAAGATTTTTTTGTTATTTTCGTAATTAAATATTTTCCAGTTACTAAACTTTATACGTATATGTACATAATCTTTTCTTAGGCTGTACGCACGAAAATCTTCTTTAAAAGTTTTATATAATCAGTCTATGGAAATGCCCGCTGTGTTTTTTAATACAAAAAAAAATTACAAAGTTTATAATACGGCTATATACAAAACAGAGAGTTTTTTTATTTTTTTGTTTTTGTAAAAGCGTATTCAAACTTAAAAATATTTTAAACTACAAATCTGTAATTCAAGTAGCACAAAGGCCTATAAAAGATATACTACATACATTTTGAAACAAGATACATATTATTTCCAAAAAGAAAAGTGTCTTGCCAATAAAAAATATATTTAAATACAATAACGCACAAACCGCTTTGTAAATAATTATAAAATACAAATGCTGTATGTAATAACAAAAAAAGCTATAAATTGCATGTTACATAAACGACACATCTAAACCCAAATATGAGTCTGTATTTTGTATTTGAGTTTTTAAAAATCCAATAAGCAATACTTTAGCCTAAGACTTCCAGTATTAAGCGAGTTTTATAAAGGGCTTTAAAATTGGCTTACATAACAATTTTTGTACGTAAAAACGTTTATAAAAATAACACACAAGGCAAAAATTTATAACAGCATTGTATGTTTTATTAAAAACGAAATGCTGTATTTTATACTTATATGTCATCAAAATGTTTAACCAGAAGCCTCCCTCTTTTTTGTTTGATACTTTTTTTTTGTCAAAAAAATTTTTATTTTTTACATAGCAACACGAACATTGTTTTATACAAAAAAATGTCCAAAATACATAGATAGCAAACAGAAGAACGTTTTTTGAGAGTAGTACTTATTTGATACATTTTACGGAACAAAAAAAAATCCTCCTAAAATACAAAAATGCTTTTTATAAAAGGGATAAATGCAAAAATTTTAAAAAAGGAAAACCGATGTAGCAAGTGCTATGTTACAGCAGTATAATAGCAAAAAATATGCAGTAATTGTCAAAATATTTTTTTAGCGGTGAATTTTTGCCTTATATAATATACAAGCAATTTTTTATTAAGTGTAAAAAAAGAATGCGTGTAATTTCTGTAAATCAATACAATAATACAGTTTGTATCCTTTAGCGCCCAATGATCCATTTTTGGACTTCAAAAATTGTAAAATGCCCAAGAATCCAAAAAAATGGATTGTAAAAAAAGTAATAAAAAGATAGCAAAAAGGCAAAGGTATTGTTTAAAACATTTTCGTATGTACTTTAGAACAATATTACTAGGGTAAATTGTTTCCATTGAGTTCTTTTTTATATGCAAAATCGTTAACAGGGCAATTATGCAACGAGAATTTGTGTATACTGTGTTATAATAAATACTTAAATGAGCAAGATTAAAGGGCAAAAAATACATGTTAAACTATTAAGATGCAATCAAACATGTTTTTGTCCTGTTTTTGGTTTATTATAAAATAAAAATATACTAATACTTGGTAATAATCTTTCTTAATAGTGTTTCTGTCCATTGGAATTGTTAAAAATGTGCTGAACATGTTTGTTATCGTATTTTATTTTATGTTGGTTTTACTTTTGTCTTTATCTCTCTCTTGGTGTTTGCCTTCTTTAATACATATAAAGATACTATTACATTATTACCTTTTGTATGAGGGAATTATATACAATCAATATATATTTGTAAAATATTTTGCACTATCATTATGTTAATTTCAATAGATACTGTATGGTTATCTTATTATCATGACATATAATCTCGATTTTTGGGCATTTATAAGGGCATGAAATCTATTGCTGGGCGCTAAAGGGTTAATATTGCACTTGATAATTGTCGTAAGTAAGTTTTCGTAAAATTTTGCACTTATTTACACTACATCCAAATTTTTCTTGTTGCAAACAACGTAATACATCGTGCTTTGATTGCATCATCGCCTTCTTGCTTTTGCAGTCCATTACATTTTATAATTTGCAGTTGAGGTTTTATAAACGAGAAATACACCGAACGTCAATTTGTTTCATTTATCTATTTTACACACGGATCTGCGCAAAAGAATCCCGCAACATCTTAGGCATGTCAAATCGTGCATCCGTTTTTTTTTCTGGTTTAATAGATTTGTTCAAGCATTTTTGCTTTATTAAAAGACGCTACCATAGACAAAAAAAACAGAAAGGTAATACTATAAATAGAAAATCTGCACGCAAATTGTTTTTTCGTTGTCGTAGGCGCTTTTTATCATCGTATCACGTATTAAATGTATTGCACTTTTCTTAGCAGATGTAACTTTGAATCTCTACATACGTTAAAGAGTATTAAATTAAGAATAAAATTAAAAAAATTGTTTAGATGAACAAAACTTTTTTGGCGGTATTTGCGTATTGCGTAAACTGCAAAAAAGAACACATAACTGTGTTGTATGCTGTACTATACGTGATAACCAATATTTCAATATATCTATACTATATTAGCCAACAACAACGAACCGTCCTGTTTTGGGGATTGAACGAAACGCCGCACAAATTAAATACACTTTTTTGTATTTACTTGCCTTACCTAGTCTGAAACACCAAATACGTCTATTAAACAAGATAAAATGTTGTAAAAATCAAACAAAAATGTGTTGGTGTATGCATTTGCATCTTAACATGATGTACTCTTGTCAAAGTACTAAATTTAAGTAAAGTTGACATAATATCAATACCAAAAAAAAATCGCGGAAATTCGTCAAATATTCATACATTTACCCATGGGCGTCAGGGAGAATTTTTTTAAGGGAGAGTCAAAAACTATTAATTATCCTTATAACAAAAAATAAAAACTTATCTGTGATATAATATTTTTTAACAAAAAATGCATTTTTTACATTTTTTTAATTTTGTTTTTACCGAATTTATACCAAAATTCATCTTACAGTAATCAGGCGCACAACAAAATTAAGGAAATCGAAACAAGGTATAACAAAATGTCCCCTTTTTTGTACGTTATCTAACGCCAATAAATTTGCCTCGTTTTTTGTGTGTTTTTACGCTTTGGAAAATTTTAAAGAAACCTTATATAATATAAGCTGCCTAATATGACTTTTTTAGCTAAGTGACAGGTACACCATATGTAAAAAATATTAAATTATCCCGTTTTTTTTTAATTACAGTAGAAAGGATACAACTACACAACACTATGTCATAAAAAACTTTTCGATATGCAAAAAAGCATATTAGATTCGACAGTATAGATTTTTTCTTATAAACATTTTTTTATATACTATTTCATTATACGAAACCGTTTCTTTTGTATAAAACGTTCAAATGTAACTTGAGTGCTTAATTTTTTTCGTTGTCTTTCTTTTCTGCTTATTTTCAGTACATATCTTTTGTCTAGGTCAATATTAAACGCTTCGACCCTTTAATATTGATGGACATAGCTTATTACCCCAAAAAGAGCAGTTGTAGAATTGTCTAGCGTTAATGATCAACCCCGGTATTTTAAAAAGCCTTATCATTGACTTATCAACAGACAATACTTGCAAAAAAACTTTTTAATTTTATATCATAACGTATATTCTAAAGCGAAAATAAAAAATAAACTTGATGTGTTGGTTTTTTATATGTCGAGTGCACGCTTTATCACAGTTTAAAAAAATTGTAGTTACTGACAGCAGAGGTGGACATTGTACCTTAACAAATAAATTATGTTGCAAAATCGAAAATATACATAATGAGAAAACGACACCTTAAGTCATTATAGCGTGATAAAAATATTATTTTATGTTACAATTTTTTTTGCAAAATCTGTAAAAAAGGGCCTCTTTTTAAGCTGGGATCGATGGAAAAACCCCCTCTCTCCCCTTCCTATCGGTATCGCTGGCCACGGTCTGCGTTTTTTAATTGAAAAAAAAGAATAACAGTGTGTGTTGTTAACAAAACATGAGTTTTTGCAGACATTACAAATTTAGATCTTTAATAAAAAATTATGTATATTTTTTCAAAAAAAATAACGGTAACTTAAAAGTCAACACAGCTTACAGCATTATTTTTTAAAAAAGCAATTTGGTTTTTTTAGATGATTTAAAACACCAATGAACAACATTAAGGAACCTGATGATGCATATTAAAACAGAAAATATATATAATTTAATCTATATGTAAACATTGCCAACAAACTTACTATACATAAAATTTGATCTTTTCTCCTTCTTAAAGTGCAACATGGGGAAACCTCGAATTAAAAAAAAAAATTCATTAGCGAACTATTGTTTGGTCTAAACTGAGTTTCTCAATATATAAAAGTGCGGAAAAATAAATTAAATACAACGGCGTAATGCTTTTCAATCGAGTTAAGTTTGGTTTCTTTGCACTTTTTTATTATTGTTTACGCAACTACAAAACTAACAAAAAACAACATAAAATGGCACTTATAACTAGGTTTACAACGAGATTGGTACCGAAAAACTACAATAGACGATTATTTAAATTAAAAACTAACTCAGCACATAACGCACATTTAAGCTATCTCTACAAATACATTACGGGTTTTTGTTCAAATTCAGAAAACTACAGGGCTGTTCATTTTTTATATAAAATATTTCTTTTTTAGAAATATTTCTTCCCGAAAAAACTATTTCTTTTTTCATGGCCCTAAAAAAAAGAGTCAATTATAAAATATGTTATCACATATGTTTTTCTTGACCCCTATTTTAGGTGAAAAAATAAGAAATAGTTTTTTCGGATAGAAAAATGTCTAAAAAAAATATTTTCCAACAAAAGAAACACACCCTTAACTTTTGAAAAAATTTTTATTAAATTTTGATGTACTTGTTAAACCTTATTTTGGATATACGTGTATTGACCCTTTTAAAGTAATCAAGACACAAAAAAACAATACAGTTGTTTGTTTTTATATGCAATCTTTTATAAAAAATATTTAGTTGAATTCAGATCAAATGCAAAAATGCAAATTTAAGTATTTTTGCTTTTATAAATCAGTTTTAATATTTTACAAAATAATTTAAACCATAAATTGTAATTTTTGTTAGCTTTAAAAACTACACTAAGTTTGGAAGATTCTTATAAAAACAATCTTTTGATAAAAAAACAGTACTTTTTAAAAAAATTTTTTATAAGAAAGAAAAGAATACAACCGTGTCATGTCAGATACACAAAACTACCCGTGGATGCCTGCATAGCATATAAGAATGTTATGTTTTATATCATTTGCGTAAAAAATCAATATAACGATGTTTAACATTTTGCTTTTTAACGAAGTAAAAATGTTCGACGAACAGTAAACTGAAATGAACAAGTTTTTTTTTTGAATTTCATGAACGTGTTTATTGTATTTAAATAGCGTTTTTTTTTATTTGTAATTTAAAGAAGATAATGCAAAAATGTACAAAAAATAAATAAATAAGATATTTATGTATCTTAGCATTATATATACAAACCAAGCGTAATAGAAGTAGTTTTTATTTTTATAAAACATATAGACGCAAATTTTAACGTAAAATAGAAATTTATTGTATAATGTCATACCATTGACAAACAATACCCTATTTAATTGTATCGTAACAGAAAGTATATGTCTTGATAAAGATAAAGTGCAGTCATGTAAAACCAAATTTTCAGTGTACAAAAAATGAAATCCGAAACAAAAAATAAAAAAATTGCAAATGAGTAGACAAACTCACAAAAAAAAACTTTTTTTTTTAATTCGCCTTTAAATAAAATTACAAACACCATACTTTACAAGACCAACGTGCTAAAAAAGTTATAAAATCAATAAAGTATAAAATTAAAATAAAATTTTAAAAGTAAAAAGCAACTAGTAATACTTGCAAAACGTAATTCTCTGCAAGCTTTCTGCGATTTAATTTTGTTTTTTATACTTTTGGCTGTATCTAAAATACAAGTCTTGAATAAAATAATGTCTGTTTATATATTTAGTAATCATATGTACATTTTATACAATATGTTTACAAGGTTTTGTTTTTTTTGTTGTTAATTACATGCTGTCGAACTAAAACGGCCCAATATACTTTTTAGACAAAAAACAATTTTTGCGTATTTAAAAAATAACATATTTTTTTAAAAGAATATATGATTGCTTGCTAAATCAAATTTTTAATACATACGATACGAATTAAAAAAAAGAATTAATCTAGGTATTATTCTATATGGAGGCACACTTTTTACAAAAGTCAAAATCTGATTATGTAAAAATTTCGAGTCTAAAAGTACATAACGCCAGAAAAAATATATTTTTTATGTATATGGAATATTTTTAAAGAACTTAAAATAACTAAAGTTATTAAGAAAAAACAGACCTTGTAGTTAACAAAACATATTATTCTGAAGGATGCAGCAGTGCTGTATTTTACTTGTATTTTAAACATAATAAAAGAATGCCAAAATGTAAATATTTTTATAGTTTACCAAATAAAATAAAATTCGTTTTTTTATAAAACAATTAAATCGAAAAATAAAATGCACGCTTTATTGCGGCCATTTGCATATCCGAAAAATTATACTTGTCAATAAACCGTAAAATTTTACGGTAAAAAAAAACACCAAACATAATTTAAAAAAATATAAGAGACAAACAGTTAGCCAGAGGCAGTAGCGTAGCCAGGGGGGGTAGAGGGGGTTTATGTCCCCCTTCAAAATTTCCCACGCCTGGATTTAAGGGGGGGGGGGGGGGTCTTTTTTTGTGCAGAGATTTTGTTTATTTTAAGAATCTAAATAAAAAACTTTTTAATGAATTTTTTTCAAAAAAAATTATAATGTTTTAACCGCTCAAAAAAATAGGTTTAAGCCCTATTTTTTACAAAAACACTGACTACTCCCTGGCACAAAAATTCCTGGCTACGCCCCTGCCTGTGGGTAATATATTTTAAACCCTACTAAACTTTGTATTCTATGTTAAAAATTATTTTTCAGTGTCCGAATATCTACACGAAAAAAACTTATAATGTAATTATATACTTTGGTTCATCATTGAGTAATTTAAAAAGATAACATAAAAAGCAAAATTAATTTGCAGTAATACATAAACAATTGCATTAAATGTTCATTTTCATTGGATTTTTACATTTTTTATTTTTTTTTACAGGTAATTTTTTTTTTCAAACGTAAATTTTTTTTCACGCATTTATACTTAATTAAAAGGTAGAAATCTTTTATCAATTTGTTATTAGTAAAACAGATCGTTTAATGGCACAAAAGAATACTTCATCGGAATTTTTTTTCTTCATATATTTTAATAAAATAATAATGTAAAATAAAG
>JAQFYM010005639.1:0-12925 GCA_034694785.1 Agrenia bidenticulata
TTTGCTGAAATTTCATGAAATTTCCTTATTTTTCAGCGTTCAATTTTCACTATGAAATTTCACCTACCAACCCTGTTCATCTGTATAGTTTGTCCACACCTGAATTCAGCATCGTCATCCGTATTGATTCAGCAGCAAGCACCCACACCGTAATCAATTTCCAGGAAAAAACCGCAGCTAAATTACCTGGATTATGACTGGATATGAATTCAAAAGAATATTATTACCAAACACGCATTTTACCTGTTAAAACAAATCCAGTTTGGAAGGCAGTAGGATTTAAATTACAATTTTTCGCCATTTTACCATTCCCTATAATATTGGCAGTATGGAACTTGAAATATTGTCATTCATTTTTGCTGGAATTATTGGCAGCCTTGCAGCCTCGACACCAAAAGGGTACGACCCGCATGACAAGGGGGTGTTCATAAGGGGTAAATATTTTCGACCTCCTCGGGCCACCCTGACTATTCCGGGTCAACCCCTCCCAGAACTTTACAGACAATGTGTCGACCATCACGAAAGCAATTGCAGTGATAATGCTTTTAATCAGGTTTGGAATTTGGGCTTTATGAAATTATGTCTGTCTGTCCGTCCGATAAAATTTCAAAAGGTCAATTTTGTAAATTTTTCAGAGGAATTGGCAAAAATGGACAGAGTACGAAAAGGGCGGCCCCGTCTTTTTCATGTTTGGAGGCGAAGGTAGTGCGGAGGGCTTGATTAACTTGTATTTCGAAAGCTATGCTCAACACTACAGAGCAGTTCTGGTCGTCCTTGAGCATCGGTTCTACGGGGAAAGTTTCCCAACAATGTCAGTCTGTTTTCCAAAATATACATTTTATTTCGTTTTAAACATGTTGACCTTTGACAATGTTTTCATTTAAAGGAACCAGCCCCCCACAGTCGAGGACTTGGAGCTTCTGACAAGTGAGCAAGCGTTGTTGGACGCGGTGAGATTCGTCCAAGAATTTAAACAAAGTTATGAGATTGAGGTAAGGGATTTAATTATTTTTGGATTAATTAAAACTATTTAAGTTTTAACTATCAATTAATAATTAAATTGTAATGAAACTGTGCAGGAGGCGAAGGTAGTTGCGTTCGGGGGTTCATACCCGGGTAACCTGGCGGCTTGGTCTCGACAGAAATACCCGCACGTATTTAATCTCGCCGTCGCATCATCCGCACCCGTTCAAGCCAAATTCGACTTCCCTGGTGAGACTTGTTGTGGAGTTCCAAAGTTATCTGTCCACTTTAATCTTTTCGAATACTAAAAACTGCCCCATTCCATAGAATATGTGGAAGTAGTTTCAGATGTCATAGGTCAAATTGATGGAGATTGCTACCAGAGTATCAAGGACACTTTTGCTTGCATGGAAGCCTTAATGGAAAACGGTACTTGTGAAGATTCAGACGTTGAGAATAAAGCCGACCTACCTTCAGCCCTTCAGTAAGCTCCCGAAAAGACTTTAAAAAATCCGGTTTAATTTGAATAAGAACCTGAACTATTTTGTCACCACAGTGAGTGCCACCCCTTCTCCCTGGAGTACGACCATGACCGACAAGTATTTTTCTACAACCTCCAAAACGCTTGGCAAACCAATTACCCGGGCAGTGACAACGGCCCCAAATGTCAGATGTTGGACCGACAGCAAGATTCAGACGTTATTGACCGGTATGGACAGTTCCGACTGAGCATGAAGCAGGGGACGCGGAACTGTTCCAAGAAATCCAAACCGGCTGATAATGACCCCTTAGAAAACGGGCAGAGTCGACACGGGGAGTTTTTAAGGTTTATCAAATCCGTTCACGGTCAAGGGGCCAATTCTTGGACTTGGCAAACGTGCTATGAATTCGGGTACTTTCAGACCCCGGACCCGAAGCACCGCCTCTTCACCACGGGTTGGTCCACTTGGATTGAGGTGGAACGGTGTCAAGCGGCCTTTCCTGGAGGCAAGTGAGAGAATCTAAAATTATTGTTGAGTATGATTCGTCTTACCTTAAATTGACCTGACGATGACCTTTTAATAGCTTCACATCCCAAAATATTCAGCGTCGAATCGACGAGACGAATAAAAAGTATAAGGGAAAATCTTATGGGGGGAATTGCACGATCTTTGTGAATGGAGAATGGGACCCTTGGCATCCCTTGGGGATTAATAAGGAGGCTGAGACTTCGTCAGCCAATACTGTCATTTCCATCCCAAGTTTGTCCTTCCGTTAATTTTTTTAGTATTGAGTTGGGCATGAGGGATTTTAATTAAATAGTTGGGATTTTGTGATCGTAGGGGGTGAGCATTGTGAGGATATGAATTATTCTGAGGAGCCGTTTGTGATAGCAGCCCAGAATCGAATTCATAATACTATTGGCCAGTACCTCCAAGATCCTAATTGTTGAGCTTCATCAAGTGTCATAATCTACTTGATCTAATATGGTTTAAATGTTTGTCTGTTTGTATTTCTACTCTTCCATTTAAAACTGGAAAGATTTTAAAGCTATAACTCATTTATTTTAGTAGATCGAGACTTTTGGACATTAAATTATAATGGTGTGGGGAAAAAAACTGATGCATGACCTTCGAACTATTTTTGAGAGTTTTGGCACCGGAAATGGTAAGCTTGGAATGCGGAACCGTCATGTCATGTCCCAATATCAAATATGTCCATAAATCGAATGAAATTTTTGCAACCAGATTAATTTGAAAAATTACAAATTTTTTCTAGAAACAGTTTCCTCTAGTTTTTATAGTGGTTTGATTTATATGGTAATGTTTGGGGATGGGGAAAAAAATGTGATACAAATCGTGACCTTTTCCACCCCCACCGTCTCATAGATGCTATTTATTAGTTTTATTACCTGTCTCTTGTAAACGTGTGGTACGGAGACCTTATAATTTACCCACCACACACTCGCATATAAACCTCATACACTTTACAATGCAAAGAGGTCTAATTGGCTGATTCACACAAGCCCAACATTTTTTAGCCTTGTTGAACATCTATTGTTGAACACAAAATACTTTGAACAATAAGTTATTAATGATAATGAATAAAAGTTTAATCCACCACTACTAGCTCCAAAAATCTCCCGACTCCAGGGCTAATAGGATCATGTCAGTGTCCGTCTGTTGTTTATACGATAACTCTCTTTGAACGTGTCGGATTGACTTGGAATTTCGTACACATGTTTTTGGGGTCCTTGTGAGGGATAAATTCTATAAGGGAGATAGACTGACCAACTGGGGTAAAGATATGAAAAGAACCCCACTAGGGTCATCATGACATGTTGATTCATTTATATTTTTATGTTGAATTTCTATTGAAACTTTGACACTGATTTATATGAAGAAAAAATAAAATTGATTAAAATATTAAAATTTGAGCGAGTCGGGACATTAAATTATGATGCTGACGAAAAAATTGACCTTTTGACCTTCTTCTAGTTTAGATTTAGTTTGTGTACAAGTCTGAAGGATGTTAATCACCAGTCGCCCCTTGGTGTCAACTATTTTACCCTCCCACCCCCCTCACTACCAACCACTGCATAGTTTATATTAGTGAGGGTGGTAGTAAGTAGTGGACGACAAGACGGAATAATCCCAGGATTTGAAGGCGGACCTGCCAAATGCATTAGAATGTTCTAGCACGTTTCGGGCTTGGGATCTCCTAGTTATAAATAAGACTACCAGAACGACCAAAATCAATCAAACTGACTTGATTTCAAAGGTTTATTTATTGTTTATGATCTCAAAGAAAAGGGATGACATCAAGGTATTGTTAATTTCATCTAATCCAATAAGATCCACTGGGACATGTTGATTTGGTGGCACTCCACTCAGTTACTAGTCAGTTAGATTTCAGTGTGTTCTTCTTATTTAAATCTACTAATAAAAGGACGGGGTCCGCTTTTGCAGGTCTCTCTAGTAACATTTGTAAGCTCTGGTAGGAAATCACTCAATTAAATCATCAGTTGTCCATTAACTTTAAATTGATTTCTAAAATTTATAATTTAAACATAGTTTTGTTATTCTTATTGGCGCATTTATAATTGCATGCATTTACGTACAATATTCCGTCACTTGCACAAACATTCTCAACCGCCGGAGCTTTATTGACACACTGGCAGGTTTTGCTTTGCGTCATCCCCAGTTCGTTTAACTCCCCGTCCTAAAGTTTAAAATGATTATTTAATTATTTTATTTCAAGACTATTATTTAAAACTTATGTACGGTAGGAATTCCTGATACGACCCGTTCAAGTCCCGCATACATCAAAAGTAGCACCCCCATGAAAACCAAAAACAATCCCTTCATTCTTAAATCAGTATTTTCTCCTTGTAACAATAGGGTGACTTATGAATGGAATTAATGAATGAAAATCTCAGGAGGATGGACATAAAATAAACTGTCATTGTTACATTTGGACTTGAGAATTTTTTCAATCTAATTCGTATGGCTAATCGTTAATATAATTTCATGAAAGACAATTAGATTATTGTAGAACTTTCATAGCTTGAACTTGGCTTGATCATTAATTTCAATGCTTTCCCTTCAAATGTGCCCTTGAAAATCCATTTCGAAAAACAGATCATATTTTATGACATTCTCAATTGCTTTGAATTGGTCGAACTCTCAAATTAGAACACACTCGGTTTATTTTACGCTTAGTATATTTAAATTTTATAATATAACTTGAATATTTCATACCCATTAATAGATGAGGAGTTTTTTGAAGATCACGGATTGATTTTTTTGAGAGAATCAAGTGTAGCCTCTTGAGTTTGAAAAGTTTCCTCAAACTTCTAAAAAAGGTCTGGAAAAAAATCTGAAAAACATTTTTTTTAACGACCATCATCTGATTTTTATAACTGCGAACAAGCCTCCTACTAAATCACACCTGACTGAGTACAGTGTACACTATGATTTTTTCCCTACAAAAACGTGAATTAAACTGCCATGGCTTGATTAGTTAATAAGCAGTTGGGAAATAAATGTTTATAATATTCAAGATGATTTGTTAAACAAAAGGTAGTTTTTTCATGCTATGAAATCATCTATGTCATGAGATCATATTGTAAACACCTTAACACTGTACGCATTTTTCTTGGCTGGATATTTTGTGTCTGTATATAAACTCCAGCTCTCTTCTCCAGTAGATTATCACAACAACTTGAGAGAGACTCGATCGATTATAAACTCCAATTCAGTACGGAAAACATAAAACCGAAAATGTCAAACCTTGTCCATTTTTTGACAATATCATCCCTGGTTTTCGGAGCCTGTCACGGCTACGGGTTTCGGTATCGGTATGACCCATTCGCACAACAGACTCAGCTATGGACCCATGTCCCTGGAATGGACCAACCTGTCATCTACGCTAACAATGTTTTGACTCAATCAAATTGTAAGTTTCGAAAATCCTGACTGATTTAAAAATATTTTTGCCAAGAGGTTTTTCTAAAAAAGTTTTCATAAAATTTAAAGCAGTTTGTAAAGCTAAAGTTTATGTTCAATAGCTTTTGAAGATAAGAGCCCTGCAGGCTTGTACAAATACACCGGGCCGGATGGTATGATGCGATGGAAGTGCAAATTTGGTGCGTACTACTCGGAGTTTTTTCAAAGGTGCTTGTGGAAAGCGGAAAATGCTGGAAAATAAATTAAGGGTAAACTTGAAATTGTTTCCATCATGTTTTCAATTGCAATTACGGTACTGACATTTTTTTGGAAAAAGTTATCAATAAAAAGATTTTGTTAAAAAATCTCAACCCCTGAAAATAGAAACCTTTGTTTTTTAATAAAACTAAAAATAGTATGGCTCAATCAAAAATGTGGGTCTTCATGATTTACGACTGACTGTAGGTCCTTGGATTCAGCCCGATTGCGCCCTGTCCACCGGGGCAGGAAAGTCTGATAATTAGGAAAGGGTAAAATACAAACGTCCGGGTTATTGGGCCTACAGAGGGACGAAAGAGGAAGGGGGGAGGCTAATCACGACTAGTTACTACAGGTTGTACAGGAAGTGTTAAAAAATTCAGGGCATTTCACACTTCTCTTTCCCTACTCAATTCCTTCAATCTGTATTTAAAAATCTCCAGAAACATGCATAAATCCCAATAAAAATTTTCGAGTTTTATTCTCGAGCTCAATTGTGAATGATTACAACCAATTTAGATTTGCATCTGGTGACTAAAATTTTGAAATGCCATAGTGTCTAAGAGCAAGGATCCGGTTCAGATTCTGTCTCTTCGGAACCACCACTGCCTTTTTCCCCATTGTTATTGTCCGTCTTAGCGTCATCTTCTGAGAACATGGATCCGATAAGATCTTGAACCCAACTGAAAATACCCTCTTCTCCAACTCCAGGTTGGTAGTCAGGGGGGTCACACTCATTGCAGTTCATGGTGTCGCAAGAGGTGAGGACATCATACATGACCATGCAATTCCGTACGATCCCACAATACGGCTTCATCCGGGCATCGTCGCAACACCCTCCATTTTGATTCTTGGAATTCACACCTGTCGTCGACACACCAGCATATCCTAAATTATGCTTTGACTTCGCCGGTGGCCGAAGGATCATTTTTTCCAGACGCCAGTCCCCATCCTTTTCATACAAGTTTGAAGCTTCGTCCATGTTCCCATAGACGATGCCGTTGGTCTCGTCGAGCTCAGATGCCGGGTTATTATTACCAGCCGCAGTTTTAGAACTGGCCACATTACAGTCAGCTCGAGGGGCGCGAAGCTTCTCGAGGACCCAGGTTCCCATTCGATCCGGATCGAGGTCAGCCAGGTTCACATCTTCAGGGACAGTACATCCTCCAGGGCCAGATCGCTTACCAGCCCCACCACCGTGACCTCCCTTCTTTGAACCCCCTCTGGCTGAATCTGATAAGTTCATTTTCTCCAGAATCCAGCCCGAATCTTTATCCCCGATTAGATTACCACCTTCACCATCAAGGGTAAGTGTAGAGCCGGTAGTTTTAGATTGGGTTCCATTGACCCCGGTTCCATTGACTCCGGTTCCATTGATCCCGGGTGCTGGATTACAGCCAGGTCCAGGGGCTCGAAGCTTCTCAAGGAACCAGGTTCCGATTCGGTCAGGATCGATGTTAGCCAGATCGTAGTCTTCGGGGACATTGCATCCTCCAGGGCCAGATCGGTTAGCAGCCTGACCACCGCGACCTCCCTTCTTTGAACCCCCTCTGACATCTGACAAGTTCATTTTCTCAAGAATCCAGCCCGAATCTTTATCCCCGATTAGATTACCACCTTCACCAGCAAGGGAAAGCATAGAGCCGGGAGTTTTAGATTGGGTTCCATTGACCCCGATTCCATTGACCCCGATTCCATTGATCCCGGTTCCATTGACCCCGGGTGCCGGATTACATGCTGGTGGTGGTGCTCGGAGCTTTTCGAGGACCCAGGTTCCAATTCTATCAGGGTCGATGCTATTTAGATCGACATCTTCGGGGACATTGCATCCTCCAGGGCCGGATCGGTTACCAGCCCCACCACCGTGACCTCCCTTCTTTGAACCTCCTTTGACATCTGACAAGTTCATCTTCTCCAGAATCCAGCCCGAATCTTTATCCCCGATTAGATTGCCACCTTCACTAGCAACGGTAACGTTTGAAGCTGGTAGCGTTTGGCTTATTACTGCACTAGCTTTCATGGACACTGGGGCCGCTGGGGTAGGTTGAACGTTTTTCGGCCCTCTGGTGCCCTTGGGTCCAGCATCAGAAGCCTGTGTAGGCCTTCTATACATCTTTTCTAATATCCAATCTTCGCCCTCGAAAGCTCCTGTGGCTCCTCCATTGTTGCTACCATTGCTACCCATTGAGGATCGGGAAGAAGACTTCCCACCCCCGGATCGGTACAGCTTTTCTAAAATCCATGGGGCGTCCTTGTCATGTGGCTGGAATTCTGCCCCTTCCGTAGTACTTGGTGGAATTGACACTGCGGACACCTTTGACTCCTCGATTTTCTCAACAGGTTTGGGCTGAGGAGGGGCGACCACTGCTTGTTGCGATTTGACGGGGGCAGAACTTTTTGAGTCATCTCCTGGTTTTAGGTCAGGGCTGAGGGCAAGAGTCTCTTCAGTTTTCGTAAACTCGAATGCTTTTACCGGGGGCGGACTTTCGGGTAGTGAGGGTGGCGGAGACTCTTCTGATTGGGGTACTACTTCATCAGGTATTTTTGCAGGTGTGGGTTCTTCGATTATTTTAGCAGTAGGTGGGGGATCTTCTATGATTTTGACAGGTGGTGGGGGCTCTTCGATTATTTTAGCAGGAGGTGGGGGTTCTTCGATGATTTTAGCAGGAGGTGGGGGCTCTTCGATGATTTTAGCAGGAGGTGGGGGTTCTTCGATGATTTTAGCAGGAGGTGGGGGCTCTTCGATGATTTTGGGTTCTTCGAAGGATGGAATAGGAGTAGTTGGAGTAGCGGGTACTTCATCGACTTCTTTCGGAGGTTCAGGTTCTTCAGGTTCAGGTCCTCCAACACTTTCTAAAACAGGTGGTGCAGAGTCTTCAGGAATATCTGCTGGAGGTTCAGGAATATCTGCTGGAGGTTCAGGAACTTTTAGTTCTTCGATGGGATCTAAAGAAATTTAAATCCGTTTTAGATTTACATTCTCCTACACCCTTTCGTTCAAAGTTATTTTCAGTTGTTGAACTTAAAAGGTACAAATAAGCTGTAAACCCCTGTAATAAGATAATCATATTCGAAAAAGATTAAAGATTTTATGCTTTCCAGTTTTCCTTGCTTAGGGGCCAAAATCAATTTTTAAAAAATACAAGGGATTTAAAGACAAGCCATTAAAGGAGCCCTTCCCTCCTGCCCACAAGTCATGTCCAAAAAGCCCAGGGGGTAAAGCGGCAGGGGGCTTTTTAATCAAAAGAGGACTCCAAAAAAGGTAAGGGGGTACTCCAAATGCCCGACTATGTTTTTAAGTTTAGCTAAGCTGGAATATAGAATATTTGTCTGTTTGTATGCGTATTATGCGAAAGCAGAAATTCCTCTGAATTTGGTACGAAAATTTGTGGAAACGAGTTTCGAAATTGTCATTTGAAGGTAAGGAATGTCAGTAAAATGGATCACCGGAAGTTGTAGGTGCAGGAGGGGTTGCTTCCTCTGGAATTTCCTCAGGGGGTGGTGGCACATTGATCTTGGAAGGGTGTTCCGAAGGCTTTTCCGCCATTATGCTCTACACGCTAGTTACCTGTGGGATTGGAAGCCAGAAATTGTTTCGAAATATAGTAACTACGCTAGATTTGCAGATAGAAAGATATTAATAAGTTCACCCTGACCTTTTCAGTACACTTTTAGACGGACATGGAAATTTTGATAGGGGTGAGTACTTTGGATGATTGGGAATAGATTTTTTCCTATTCGAGAGGATTTTGATGTTTTGTATTTAATCTTTTGAAACTTGTAAGTTATGACAACCGAAGTTTGGCAAAATAATTATATTATGAAAATTCCATTTGAAATGGATTTTTTTTGAAGTCATGGTATTTTTAAGCGTTCTTGAGCAGTGACAGCTTTATAGGACACTTGAAAGCGTTCTCATTCGAGTGAATTCAATATCTTTCTTGAGTGAATTGTTACGCTTACATCTTCTGAAAATGATTTGAAATCCCTAATTATACCGAATAAAAAAGTTACCACAATTTCGACGGTTTCGAACATTTCGAAGCGATGCATTATCTCACATTTCGTAAATATTCGCATCGTAGCATGGCAGCATCAAATATTGCACAAAACATGAAAAATATTTAACCGTCAGCTCATTAATTTTTAATTGTTCAAGCGTTCCTTTGATAAACAATTAAAATTAACGACGTTTGCGCCAACAATGAACGAGCCGCAACATTTAAACTGATGTTGGGGAGCAGTGATATTATGTTAGTGATGAATCCATACCGCGGGAAATGGATATTTGAATTCAACCTCATGCACAGAAAACAAATATTTAAAACAGGGATCATTGTTGCGGATTATTATGCCATAGACTCAGTGGTCATTTGACTATTTATTTGCCCCCTCCCCTTGACCTGATCTCCAAATTGACCTCTCAACTTTGACCTCCCAGGGGAAAATGAGTGACGTTTCAAGTGATGCGATTGCTGAAGAGAAATTGAAGCCCAAAGAAGTAGAGAGCGCTCAAGAAATTGTGTCTGGAAACTCGGTGGATACAAAATCACTGGAAGCGGAAGTGGCCGGGTCATTGCTGTCCTTGTGTACATCATTGCCCGCCACTGACCCTGACCTTCATGGAATTGGGGGGATTGCCCAAGGGTTAGTGTCTGAGGTGACAGTAAAAGTAGGAGAAAATGATGGGGACAACAACGGAACCTCCGTCGAGACTTGTGAAGAAACCAATCCCTACGCTTATCTTTCAAGGGACGAGTTCAGCTCCGAGAGGTTCAAAATCGAAGTCAAAGGGCTTCCTAGGTTCTATGGATTCGGGGTGAGCATTTATTTATTTTGGAATTATACTTTGCACTAACGATTTACGCGTCATAATTTTGGAATATAGGAACTCAAGAAACTGCTGAATAACAAGCTGAACCTCAATGCCCATAAGATCAAGCCCCCAAAACCAGGGGCTAGCTACATGTTCGTCAACTTCAGAACAGAAGACGCTCGGCAACAGGCCATCAAGATTTTGGACGGATACAAGTGGAAGAATAAAATCCTGATGGCTTTCGTAAGTCACTTAGGCTTTTCTGAACTAAATTTTATGTTCTATGAGGATAATTTATATATTGTATTCGTTTGATTGACAGCCAGCCAAGGCTGCAGAAGACCCCTTGGTTCGTAAAAGAACCCATGAAGAAATAGACAAAGGACCTACTGGTTTTAATGATGCGGACGAAACTATTGAAGATGGAATGAAACGAGTTACAATTCCTTGGTGGAATGTGCCTTATGAGGAGCAGGTAAATATTCCCTTTGTATTCTATTCTGTCTATTCATGAAACTAGGCGTACATGGCAGTTATCATTGATTGATTGATTGAGTGAATGGTGTGATCCTATTTAAAGCTTGAGAGGAAGACCATCGCAACTAAAGCGACAGTTGAAGAGATTTGTCAGAAGATCAAAGATGTCAATCCGCTACTGAAATCAGAAAAGGAAGAATTGTTGATTTGTCCGATTGAAGAAATTAAACCCTCTCCGGTTACTCAGGAATATAGAAACAAGTGTGAATTCACAATTGGTAATATTCGACAAATTTTAGAAGTAATTTAACAAATATAAATGTTTACAAATGTGTTGTTTGTATTTGGCAGGATTCAATCCTAAAACGTCGGAAAAGACTGTCGGATTCCGAATGTCCAGCTACAAGAAAGGTTCAGTGGCTGTTGGACCGATTGAACATTTGGTTCACCTTCCTAAAACGATGATTCAGGGTGCCTTAGCTTTTCAGGAGTATGTACGCTCTTCAAACCTAATTCCCCATGATCCGGAAACTCATCACGGATGCTGGAAGCAACTGACTGTTAGGACTACTTGTGATGGACAGGTCATGCTGGTTGTTTTGATCAGCCCGAAAGTGAGAAGCAGTTTATTTTCTACTGTTACTGCCATATGTCCATAAAGTCTAAGGGACTAAATCTCATTGCCTCTTTATTCAGCACATGACACCCGAGGAAATTTCAAGCCTCAAGGTCTCTCTGAAAGATACATTTTCTGGACTGACAGAACCCAAGATCAACTCATTCTATTTGAAAATCCAAGAAAGTCATGGACAGCAGGAGAGACATTTCCCAGAGTTGATTTTCGGGGATAAATATATAACTGAAACACTTTTGGGGATTCAGTTTCGGATTTCACCAGAAGCCTTCTTTCAGATTAATGTTAAAGCCACGGAGGTAGTGATTTTTTATCAGGTTTTATCTTTTATATTAATTGCATACTGCATCGGCAATTTTAACTGATTATAAAACGTATTGCCCCAGGTTTTGTATTCAGCTGTTGGTTCGCTAATTGAGTCCAACTTCGAGACAACTGTACTTGATGTCTGCTGCGGAACAGGATCAATTGGACTTAGTGTTGCCCACAAGTGTGGTCAAGTCTTGGGCGTGGAAATGGTTGCAAGTGCAGTTAAGGATGCGAACACGAACGCGGAGCTGAATGGCCTTTCGGATAAATGTGACTTCTTCGCCGGAAAGGCAGAGGATCTCATTGACGCTGTTTTATTGAAGTCTAAATATGAAAACATAGTAGCAATTGTGGATCCCCCCAGAGCCGGCCTTCATCTTAGAGTTCTACTCTTACTGAGGAGATGCGAGAAGATTAAAAAGATCATATACGTCGCTTGTGATGCCAAGGCTGCAGCCAAGAACTTTGTAGACCTGTCAAGACCCATTTCCAACCAATACAAGGGAGCTCCTTTCTTCCCAAAGAAGGTTATTCCTGTCGACCTGTTCCCTAATTCTCCTCACTGTGAACACATTCTCTTGCTCGAGAGATCGGAGAGCAGTTAGGCGGTGCTACTGTTACTAACGGCTTAACAGTCTAGACACGTAAGGTAGATTTTGCAAGATTATTATTGAAATTATATCATTTGATGTGTTAATAAAAAAAACTAGGTATTTTACCACCCATTAATTACTGTTATCGAATATTTATTCAGGCAATCATAGCATAAACCTACACAGATAAGGCCCACACTAAGGTCACTTAATCCAAGGATTAGGCTTGATTCGTAAGGGACGAGTCAGATCCGTGATCTTCGTCAATCTGTCGGATGTACAAGACGTTGCTGGATCGGATAAAAATCTCCCCAAGCCTGCCCGTGAGGTGCCCATCAATGTACTCCTCCACTTCAACCAACTATAACCCAAGTTGATGTCATTGAACTAGATAACTAATATAACTAGAAGCCGAACTTGGGATTTTTTTTGGTATCACATACAAATC
>JAQFYM010005640.1:0-12924 GCA_034694785.1 Agrenia bidenticulata
TGTACTAATAAAAATATTTTTTAAATATTTTTTGATCCCAGTTGGGAACCCCTGATTTAGGGGATTAAGAAATATTGTTTATATTGTACAATAAATAATAATATATTGTTTCAATACAATAACAATATATTGAAAAACAATATATTATTCGGAGGCTTTGCACTTTACTAATACAATATAAAAAAACATGCAAAAATAAGACATTTTTTGTAAAAAATATACAAAATCTCAAGAAAACATCTTTATGCTCGTTAATTTAAGGAAATTTTGTTAAGGGGTTTACAATAACAAGCAATTTTAAATGATTTTTTTTAAGTTTATAATTTATTCCAAAAAATTTTTTTAACTATATTATTGCGCAAATGTTGTATAAAATGTAAAAGTCTAAAACAATAGCCTCGTACCATAAAATGACTATACCAGCATGGCTAGCATGAAGAAACAAGTCTCCATATTTTTACCATATAATATTTGATACTGATAGAAAATTCTTACTCTTTTCACGGAAATCTGAATATAAAGCCTAAGTTATTATCATTAGTTACGATTCTTGAATCTTTTTATTTATTCTTTACCAAATGATCGTAAATTTCCTAGCATAAAAGTTTATTAATAAAAAATATTCGATCATAATTAAGCATGTCAAATTACTAAATTATATTTTTTATTAAAGGCAAAGTATTAATTTTGTATTACAAAAATATATATTTATCCGGTTAACTGCAATATTATAACTGATGGTCTAATCAAAAGACCCGTAACTTGCAAATCCGACCCGTGGCAAAAATTACCTCATCCCGACTTGTCATTAAATCGTCGCATCATCAAAACCTGTCAATAGTTTGACCCGTAAAATGATAGTTGTCCTTTTTTGCAGTATAAATTTTTTTTGTAGCAATAAAAACAAAAAAAGTTGTCATCAAGCATAATTTCGCGTAAATAAAATGTATTACCTGTTCTTAAATATCCCAAATACACATGTATTAAGCCAAAAATGCATTTTTGTATAAATCTGTCCAATGGTTGTTTTTTTAAAACTAGTTGTAAGTTTTCTTGATTTTCTCAGATATATTTGATTAAAAAATAAATAAACAACGCTTGCAAGATATGGTTGTATAGATAATTACGCGCTTAAAGTACTCAAATATATGCTTTTTGTTACTTTATGAGTATTATGCAAGCCTTTGTGACGTAAGACAATTGGTTGCGTCAGGAAAGTACAAATACATTTTTGCAAAAAAAAGTACCATAATTTATTATTTCATGCAATAATTATTTTTTTTTGGCTATTTAATTTCATAAAACAGAGTTACTTGATAAGATGCTACATTTGATTTTTTGCGTATTTTAATAATTACCTTGTAGTTTATGTATTCAAAAAAAATAGCTGTAAGATATGAGACAAGTTTTTCTTTTATCTTTTTTATTGTTTATTTAGTTAACATTGAATATATGTTGTATTTTTGTAGAGGTAAAGATGTATATCATTTATTATCATTTATAAAGTATATGCAGATATAGCAACAATAAAAAACCAATTAAGTGCTTTTGGTCTACTTTTTAGTTTTTTACACTTCAATATAAGCTATTCTATACTTTATTAAACCTTTAAGTTATGGATTTATAAACAAATCCATAGTTTTGCGCATAGTGTCACGGTAAAAAATCTTGTAAAGCATATATTAGAAAAAAATACGCAAATTTGTCAAAATAATTGACACGGGTTTGCCGACTCTGACCCGTAAAAAAAAGTTTAAACTTCGACCCGACCCGCGGTCCGCAAGCGGTAAGGCATGCCGGTTAGATTGTAAGCCTCTATTTGCAGCACTAAACCAAGCGAATGTAAAAAACGAAAATTTGTCTTGGAAGAGGTAAAAAGTGTTTTTTTTTATTTTAGATTTTGATGCCATGTATAATGAAGATACCATTTATTGTAAAGTGTAATAATTAGCCATCAAGTCAAGTTCAAAAACCGTTAAGGAGTAAAAATTCCACCGTATTAAATAGAAGCGGAAAATTCTTATACAAAAACACATTATTTTGTAAAAATGGGGCAAAATATGCAAAACATATGTCAATTTATGTAAAGAAATAGATTCCTAGTGTAAATAGTCATAACCCCAAGTCTTAGACAACAAAAATCGTTATATTTTGTTAGACGTGATATTTTACACGACTCCGTTACAATATGATTGTCGATCTACATATTCTGCGTCATTTAATTGGCATAAAAGGTATAAAAATATGTTGATAATTTGCAAGAATATGCTTGGTCTACAATAAACGCTTTTTTTTACATATGTAAAAAATTAATATACAAGTTTCTAGTAGATGACATCAAATTTCTTCCGCTTTTTCTTTATCGACGACGAGGTTATATTTAATAAATTAGAAAGTTTACAAATAACAAATTTGTATATATAAAACGTTGATATTTTGACTGGTCATATTTTTATGTTTTATATATGTTATTATACAAGTATTTACAAAAAAATAAAATAAAATTTAGACGGCAACTATATACATTGATCAGTTTTTATCGTACTTTGCCTGTATGATAAATTCTTTTTTTAGATTAATTATTTTTAGGATTTACCATATTTTGCCGTAATATGAAACAGTTATAAAGAACATCCCATATAGGACCATACCATATGATTCCCCCTTCCCTAGTAAAGTATCTATTTTTTAAATACAAATTTTTTGTGTCACAAACCTTAATTTATACCCGTGTATCTGAGTCACTGTGTATTTTCAAAAAAAATATTGAAAAAATTTTTTTGTTTTTTTATTACATTCAGAATTTTATAAAATATATTTTGTCTTGTTATTTCTAGTATAAAAATTTTAATATATAACAAAAAACGCATATTGCTATAAATATGAACTTTTTTTATTATATATATTATAACATATATAGATATTTCCAAGTTAGTTTTGTGCTTTTAAATTGATTTGCATTTATCGTTTGTCATTAAATATAATATTTTTTAATGTTTAAATTGTAATAATTTGTATTTAATGTAACGGATTCAATGACAGTTACAGGACCCCACCTTAAGATAATCTTTATCGCAATATCTTTTTTGTGGTTTTTTGCGATAGAGTCAAAACTATTGGTAGATTTTAGAACGCGAATTAAATAAAATGATGCAATAACAGAAAAAACATTAAAGGTAACAGGGCAGATTATCTGAAGATATACGAGTTTATCTTAGTTGGTTAAACAGCGACAACATATCAATCTACAGTTTTTAAGATAGATAATTCTTCAATAAGACACAATTAAAATACTAATACTGATAGAAAAAACGATTTTAAATATTGGTTGTTATTTTAAACCTTGGCAAAAATGGTCTTTGTATAGTATACTTGTAAGTATTATAATTTTTTATGCCTAAAATACATATACTCTCGCCCCTTTAAAAAATAATGTTAGTAAAATTGGTATGTTAACTTCAATGCTCATCTGGATTAAGGGTTAAGTGGATTACTGTTCTGCGACTAAAACTATTATATAAAAAAAAGTTACATAATATTTTTTTTTTTTTGCTAATGTGCAGATAAAGTTAATATTTAATGCGTGTCTCTAAAAATTTACTAGTAAATTTTGTGGCACAAGGTTGGGACAAAATAATCCACTAGTAAAAATACTTGATAATTTTACTTGTGTTATAAAATGACTTTTCTAAATATTAATCTTACAGGAATTTTATAGGAATATTTTCTTTATAACCTTGAGGGGGAATAAAATTCTTCGGACTATTTGTGAAATAATAAACTAAATTAATATTTGTAAGTACCAGTGCATAAAAAACACGAAAAGTACTTTCGGATTGTTTTATTTTTTTTTTTGTTATGTAAACATACATATTTATGGCACATTTGTTTCGTGTTCTAGCCGACTTTTATTTTTTAGCTAGTTGTTTTATCGACTGAAAAAAATATGC
The DNA here is from genome assembly GCA_034694785.1 of Agrenia bidenticulata. Classification (NCBI taxonomy): domain Eukaryota; kingdom Metazoa; phylum Arthropoda; class Collembola; order Entomobryomorpha; family Isotomidae; genus Agrenia; species Agrenia bidenticulata. The sequence continues at coordinate 3,951 of JAQFYM010005640.1, forward strand.
AACTAAAAAAGTTTTACTCTATCCAAAAGCATGTTATTTTAATACCATAATCTAGTATAATTACCCGGAAGTAATTTAAACAGGGGTGCTCATTAGTATAATACTGTATTTTAGTTTACAACATTTATCTGGAAGTGTAATATACATCAGTAACGGTAGTATTGCATATGTAACATCCTGTACGAGAAGTTTAACTAAGGATTTTTTACATATATACATAAGTTAAAGTATGAAAACACATACAAGAGTTAAATATACAGCCCAATTTTATATGTACTTTTAGATAAATAACAAAAAAATGACTATTTCAATTTCTCGTGCATGTAACGTGATGCGTCAACATTTTCAGTCACTCACATTAATACTGAAAATCTAAAAACAACATCTCCCTTTAATAGTTTTACCTTAAATATATGTAAATTTGTTATACTTGCGTTTTTATTTAGTATGTTAACATTAAAACGGTTGCACTAAACTTGCCAATAGAAACAAAAAAGCCCCACAGGTTCCAAACCGCCTAGAATAAGATATCAATAGATATTATACTATTAAAAACTGTAAAAAAAAGCATTAACAACCTGAAAATGCGCAGCAACATCAATGATTAAAGGTAGAGTCAGATTCGGATTAACGGGGGGGGGGTGCCCTGGGGGCACGGGCACCAGGGCCCCCGGCTTCGGGCGCCCTTAAAACTTATTTGAAGACTTTTTTTTTGATTAAAAAATAGAGAACTAGTTTATGTAAGTACAATAAATTGTAATTTTCTTACAAGAAAAGATATATATAAACAGCATCTAAATTTATTTAGTGTTTTTTTTTTGTTTTTATAAAAGCAAATTTTGTAAAATTTTTTTATCAATATGCAACATTTTTCAATGAACCGTTTTTTTTTAACTTGTATAGTAAAAAAATGTATATATAATTATAATCAATAAATCATAATGAAATTAAAAAAAAATTGCGTACGTCTCTCGACTACTTTTTTTTATACACATATTTCTAAATCATCCACAATTACACCGAACAAAAAAAATTAAAAGAAATAAATGTTTACTGTTTTTTATAAAAAAAACTGCATCGAAAAGAGTTTTTTTGGTTGTTGTTTACTATAAAAAATACAGTATGTTTTGATGTTTAGATTAAGTAGAAGCGACTTGGTTTCTGTGTATTCGTGCACGAGGTCACACTATAATTATATATTCCATGTTTACATCTTTGCATTTAGCGAAACATAAAACAGATAAATTATACGTTTTTTGCGTCTATTTAACTGTTTTTGCGCTAAAATAAAAGGCATATTTTTTTTATGACAGTTAAATTGTGCTTTTAAAAATGCTTTATCTTTGTAAATAATCTTAAAAAATATATGATAAAAATTTGTTCGTTGCAAGTAGTTCATACCTTGTTGCAATTGTGTATTTTATGTATACTATGTAATTATAAACTAAAACTTCAATGCATTTATTTTGTATTTTTATAGTAGAAATTGCGTCCTCGTTTTTTTTTTAACTTGATACTGTGGAACTAGTTTTGAGAATTATGTAGTTAACGTGTCGTTAAATCACTTTTTTTTATTTGACAGTAGGTTTTTTTTGTATATACAAAAAAGCAAATAGATCGTGTTGGAATTATGTTTGTAAAAACTAAAATTGGTTAAAAATGTACATGATTTTACCAAATTTCGACGAAATCTTTACATTTATTTGCAGCCAAAATTGTTATCAGTATATTTTTTGGTGTGTAATACCTACCATTTAATGGATTCTATGAGTTTTTTTTTACAATTTTATGTTTTTTACATTTAGAAAATATAATGAATATACGCCAAAAAACATAAAATTTTTTTTCTGCTGATTTAATATAGCTCAAACTATAAATTAAGATGGTAGCATAAACAAAAGCAAAAGTTTGATTGGATCACTGTCTACCACTAAAAAAAATTATAAAATATAAAAAAGGAGGCCCCAGTAAAAAAAGTGCCCCGGGCTTCCTAAAACGTAAATCCGCTCCTGCATACCGGGCAGGTCTCTACTGTTACCTTACATGCAGATCGTTTTTTGTAAAAAAATTAGGGGGGGGGGGGGTGTCGTATAGAAAAGTGTCCCCCGTGGTAAATTTTCACCTTAATCCGAAGCGGAAAAAAAATAAAACGTCTAAAAAAAAATTTGTCGACAAATTTGTTTATATTTAAAAAAAAGGTTTTTTGGCGTTGCGGATTTACTTACTTGCTTTCTGGTTTTTCAAGTAGATTGACACATTTCTTATATTTCAAAAGATCCAACTAACAAATCTTAAGAAAGAGAAAAAAAAGAAAAAGAGAATGACCTAAAAGCATAGTAAACACAATAAAAATTAGATTTTAAACATGTAGGCACTAAAAAACAACTGTAAGGCTCAACCAAACCATTGCTGCAATCATTTATATATACAGACTCCATTTTTAATATATAAATTATAGTGTTTCAAATACCTACATTTAGACGTATGGAAAACACTAATGTAATGTTTACTATGCCTATATCCAAAAAAAATAAAAGTAGACCATAATATTCAAAAAATTCAAAATAATGTAAAGCTACTGTAATCTTCTTTAATTATTTATATAACTGACCATCACTAATCAATAATGACTTTTAAAAAAGCATAAAGACAAAAATAATCATAACACATCAAATAATTACTTGTGGTTCCTTTATGCATATATATTGTAACGGAAATACTGTATCCTGCCGAAAGTAAGGAAAAAATTTTGAAGAAATTTTCAAAAGACCCGAAAAATTTATTTTTGTCAATTTTATGCTATTTTATTTAACCGATTTTTTATTTTATCTTTAACAATATGAAAATATTTTTTACCTTTTTAATATTTATTTAAAAATTTAATCCTATTGTGTTTTTAAATTATTTGTCATATTGATTGTTCTTAAGTAAAAATTGTAACAAGTAATAGCTTAAATATATATTAAAGTTGTTTTTGAGTCGCATTTGCGGTATTTTTATGATTAATATAGTAAATATTATATTTATTGTTAACGAATTCTTTCAGGTGGAATTTATGACTTTAAGTAAGTAAATACCTTACAATGCCAAATATTTGCAACTTTAAACAAATTAAAAAAGCCATATAGACATATAAAACATCTCAAAAAGAAAAGCAACAGTTGAACATAAATTTTTACAAAGATTTTTTGTGTTGAAAACATAATTCTGTGCACTGAATGTTATTTAGTTGTGCTTGATTCCATTTAAAAATAATTACAAAAATTGCTTAGTTGGCATTATACGGTATTTTACTTATGATGAATGAAGTATCTAGCAGAAGCACCCCGAAAAACAATGTGCCCTGTTCCATTATGGCAATATTTGTCTTACCAGGTTTGTTAAAAATGTTTTCCTTTAATTGCTTCCCTAAATAACATTTATTTTTACTTAAGGCCTGTTCGAAAAATTACGTATTACACGTAATTTTTTTAAAATTTGTCCCGAAAATGGCTTGGTTGCTACAAATTTGCTAAAAATAAAGTATATTTAACATAAAAAGCTGGCATATTTTCTTGCATATTTCTATTTCTTTATAATAACAATTTTGCATTCTACTTATACGTAAATTTTTAGTATGTTTTTTTTCCAAAAAATCCGTCCGAAAATTATCGTACAAGATTTTTTTTTCTCTTAAAAGTAAAAATGAAGTACATATGCACCTGTACGTAATTTAATACTAATTTTACATTCATTGATTTCTTACTTTTTTATACCCCATGCTTGAAAAAATAACCAGGGAAAAAAAATTAACCAACGAACTTATAATCACTAATCATAGCCAAAAAAACACCCGACAAATTTAAGAAGGCTGCAAACAGGCATATCCTGCTAAAAATCGTATGAGAGGAAGTAGCAATCGCTTGAACTTACCAGGGCAGGGTAAAAAAATCAAAAAGAAGTACAACGACTTGCTTGCCCATTTCAGAAAAAAATAGGGAATTGAAAAAAGTCAGGATCTAAAGCTATTATTTAGCTGTATTTAAATTACAGCGCCCAATCATTTTTGGGAAAACTTATAATTACCCCAGAGAATATACGAGAGGTTGATTGTAGTAGTATGAAGCTTACTAGATCGGGATATGATATGAACGATGAAGAAGAGATTATCATTGAAAGGCATATATACAATGAAGCATTATTGTGATGGTATAAAGAAAGTATCTACAAAAAGTACAATAAGTCATCAATTTTGAACTTAAAAGAAAATGAAAGAAGCGAAAATATATAGAAAGAGGCTAAAACGAATGTAAACAGGACTATAAAAGATACGGAAGATAGGAATAAAAGACGCACGCGGGGAGGTAGAAAAGATATAAGCGAGTTAAAGACTAAAAATAAGCCAAAAAACCGCAAAAAATAGCTTGTTATGAAGAAAAGGTATTTGAGTTAATAATAAGGAAAGCGGGCCAGGATGAGATTAGTCGGGTAGAGTTTATCATGAAAAAGAATTTAATGACAGAACAGATACTATTGACAGAAAACTTGAAGAAATCAAAAATTTGTTAACTCTAAATCAAAATCAAACTAAAAAATTTATTGAAAGCGTATCATTGGAGTTCAATCAACTCAATAATGAATTTAACAAGCCGCTTTAAACATATTAATATATATTTCATCTTCTCTATAACTAATTGAATGCGTGAAGCGCTTACACGTGCCTTTAAAAGTATCAAAAGCGGTCGTACTACTACTATTTGCCCCTGTTTTGCTGTAGATTCGCCTCATAAGTATACATTTAGGGTCTTGACACCGTTTAATCCTGTAAAAGTTGCATCTGCTCCTTTTTAACACCATTAATACTGCAAGTTTTACAAAAAGTAACAAATTTGAGTGTCTGAGATTCTTGCAGTGTTACCTAATCTATAACCATTTACAATATATCTGAATCTTTGCAAATGGTCAACTGCGCATATATATAGAACTATAAAACTTTTTGTAGTTATAAAACAACACGGGATTTATTCTTGGCTGTGCAATTGGTACATAAACACCATTGATAGCCAAAATGATATTCTGAAGCTGGCCTTTTTAAAAAAATCCCGAATTTAAAAATTTACAACTCACTTCTTGTAGGTAAATGGATATTTTCACAAACTATTAGATAAATATAGGCATTTTTTAGTAGTATGCTCATAACAAGATAATTTTGGATTACCGAAAAGTTGAAAGAATTTTCCAGAAAGTAGAAATAAAATAATTAAAGTATATAAACGAATACTTTTAAGCTCGAAATTCCTAGTATTGTTTTTTTGTGCATTGTTTTAAAAAAGCAAACCCTTTTAAAATGTCTGCCTTGACATCCTGGAGTTATTAAGGCATTGCACATCATTCATTCTACCTTTTTTTGTCGCCAGTTTATTGAATAGTTAAATGTATTTGATTCAGACCTGCAGTCTGCAACTAAAAGAAAAAGAAATAAAATAATTTTCATTATGTATGGGTAAAAAAAGTCCAGATTATATTAAAAAAAAAGTGTCCGAAAAAAAAACGTATACACGTTTTAGTGTTTACTATACGTAAATTAACGTATAAGTAACTACGAAACACATATACGGTTTTTCCCGGACAAGCCTTTAGCGTGACTATTTTTAAAAAAAAATCTTTATCTAATTTTTATGGATATTGTTTTCTGACTTTACAAATTATAAGACTATTTGATTATTAAATATAAAATGCTTCCTTTTAACATATTTGTTTATATAATTCCACACAATGTTCCTAAGAAATGTGAGGGCAGGGATGCTTAAATAATAGTTTTTTCGTAAAGAAAATTTAAAGAGTATGTAATTTACACTTGAAAATCTCAAAACAACGAACTCTGCATAGAACATCAAATGCTTGTGCCAGCTTAATTTTGTTTGCATTTTGCTAATTATAAAATGTTTTATTGGTATTTTTCGGAGAATAAAACCAAAAACAGTTTGTATGCTGTTATAAATTTATTATAAAATAATTATAAAATACATAGTTAAAATAATTTTTATGCAATCCATCAAATTATCCGTGATATAGAAAAGTAAGACATAATCTTCTCTGTTGCCATATATAGATTATAAAACTGAATTCCAAACATATTAATCACTCAAAATAGCACATTTTTATATAAATAGCACATTTTTATTTAAAAGGTGTTATATAACAAAACTAACGATTCCTTTTATTAAAGCACATGAAAATCACTACAAAGTAAGTTGTATGGCTACTCTAAAAACGGTAAATTATACATTTTTTATCATTTGAAAGATTAACTTAAAAGCGTCTTTCTATAGAAACTGCAAATATAAAAATCTATGAGTTAATTTTACGTTTTGAGATTGCCCTATTTTGCCATAATGGCCATTATGGGGGAGAACTTATTTTTGCATCCCCTTCAGGGCCCCTACCCTATTCGGTGCCCCTGGTACCAGACTTTTAGGTTCTTATAAAGCAAAATATTAACCTTTATAATTAAAACCATTTTTTTATGTTTCTTTTTTGCCGATGATTTATAATGATTTAAATTACATATGAAAAATTCTGAAAACGCAAAACAAATGCTTGCTAGCAAAAATCATTGTTTATGTTCTTTTTTGTGTCTTTAATATCAAAGTCTTTTTATTCTGGTATTTTTATTGGTGCAAAATGTACACATATGAGCTGGAAAAAACTACCCTATAAAAAATAGGCCTAAAAGTCAACATAATTATTATTATTATTTTACAAAATATTATTGTTTGAAAAGAAAAGTAAAAATAATAAACAATATATCATGCGGAACCTCTTAAAATGATGACTTTAAAAATGTTGGTAAAACAAATCTTTTGCGTTGAAATTCAGATATAAGCATATTTTTTTGTGTTTTATTGTTTACTTTCGGCAGGGTGGATTTTCTCAGACAATAGATATGCATTACCGGACTAAAAGTACTTATTTGGCGTGTTATAATTAGTTTTGTCTTTTATGCTTTCTTAAAATCATAATTGATAAGTGTCGGTCGTTATATAATAATTAAAGAAGATTAAAGTGGCTTTACATTATTGAATTATTTTGATTATTATGGTTTAACGTGTTTTTTATGTACGGATATTAGCATAGTTAACATTGCATTAGTGTTTTCCATCCGTCTAAATGTTAGTATTTAAACACTATAATTTATTTATTAAAGATGGAGTCTGTATTTATAAATGATTGCAGCATTTGATATTTTGAGCCTTACGGTTGTTTTTAAGTGCCTGTATGCAAAAAAATCTAATTTATATTGTGTTTTATTATGTTTTTAGGACATTTTTTAGTTACGTTTAAGTACTCAGAAAAACACCAGTACCCATTAGAACTCTGAAGTTAAGCATGAGCGAGCCAGCTCTTTTTTGGTTGTGCTGACATTCTCAAAGTTGGTACTGGTACTAGGTGCCCGACAAATAGGGGTAACCCGGGTAGAACCCTTCTTCCTTGTCAAAATGCATTGCGCGCCGTTACCGATGGGCTGAACTTCGGATTTGCGGGGGCTTGTCTAGAGTCATGAGTAGACAGCCCCGGCCTGTCTGTCGCGACAGACCCGTTAAGCCAGTTCCCTATCTAGATCAGGGTTCCTCAAGGTGTTCCATTTGAAAGATTTACGATTTTTTTTGGAACCCTTAGTTCCAAAAATTCAATCAAGCGAACATGAAGAAAATAATTAAATTATGTTGAAAAAGGAGAGGATGGCAGTTATTTGATAATTATCAGATCACAAATCAAAAAAAGACTTATAAACATCAATTGCTCAATTATGGATTCTATTTTATAACTTTAAATTCTACCCACTACCCACTTTGACTATTTTGCTCCAAAACATTTGTCAGCAACAGTTAAATACCCAATAAATGCAAAAGACACTTCATAACTTAACATAAAATTAAGTTTATTAATATTGTCCTGCATTTTTTAATATAAATAAGACAAAAAACAAATCACCCTATATAACCAGAAAGTCATTAATAATTACTATTAGTTAGAAAAAACATAATATGAGAGTCTGCATTTTCAAGACTAAAAATTTTGAGTCAAACAAAAGATATAATCTAAGAAATGTGTAAGAAGAGCTCAGACTACAACAAGTAAAATGTAATTAAACGTTTAATATACAGAAATATTATTATTATTCTTCTTTTTTTTTGTAAAAGTTCCATTTTACTTTCCTTTAAGTTTAAGGGGTTCCATTTTATAAAATTTTGAGGAACCCTGATCTAAAGTGCAGATGAAAAATAAGTTTATAAAGGCATCTATAAAAAAACTCTAAAAGAACTTTAAAAATGGGTGAAAATGTATTTAAAGCGCTTTAACATGCATACTGTACCGTTTCTGGACATTTTATTCCCAGATTATCTCATTATATGATTGATAAATAAATTTTTATCCCGAAAAAAAAGGTCAACGTCATATATTTCACTATCAAAAGTTTTATACAATGCAAAAATGCTAACTTATATTTCAAATGTTTTTTTATTTTAGACAAAATATGAGGTTCTCTGGGTAAATGACCAAAAAATTAGCCCCGGTGTTTGCATTTCCTATTATATTTTAGTTTGACATAAACATTTTATTATTTTACAACATAAGTGTGTATTAAATACAATAGAATTAATTTCTAACATCGTATTGTTACTTTTGTGGATGAGTTATCCATTATATATTTGCTTTTTGTCAAAATAAAACTTTAAAATTCATTATCATAAGTTTGGATGCGTAAATCTTTCTTCATCTTTACTTCTTTATGTTTTGTGTCTATTGTCACGAAATTGAAAACAATTTAAACAAATAGAACTATATGTGACATTTATTATAAATCTAATATGTTTATGTATTTTTTTGTAACTTATTATACATTCATAGTGTACATTGTTCCATTTTCTTTGTTCTCCTTTTTCTAAAATCGTGGAAGATTGGATTTGACACAATTTGGAGAAGAAAGAAG
>JAQFYM010005641.1:0-12924 GCA_034694785.1 Agrenia bidenticulata
AAATATGGTTTTTGGGCCTTACTTTTTGCAAAAACACTGACTACCCCCTGGCTCAAAAATTCCTGGCTACGCCCCTGTCTTATACAAATGATTACAGCTGCTGTTTTTTTTTAGAAAGTTTTCTTATGCTTGTTTGGTACCTAGGCTTACTATGATGCAAATTTTTGTGGCATTTGCTATTTAAAAGCTTTGTTACTTTTGCTTTTACCCGTATTATAAAAGATCTGTTGCAACAAAATATATACACACAGAATTTTTAAAAAAACTAAAGCATACGGTATAAACTTTTTTACCCCATGCCAAAATAGTGCACCGGAAATTTTTGATATAAAAAATTCTTAAAAACTCTAGTATTTTCCTATATAGGAATATTTTAAAAGTCTTTTTCTTAGCAAAATCACATAGTTTTTCACAAAAAAGGCAAATACAGTTAATAGGCAATTTTTTTTTATTTTTTAAATACGTTGAAATTACCTTTATGTAAAAATTTTTCAGCGAATCTAAATTTTACAGAATATTTTTCGTTTGCGTTTCTTATTATACAAAAATTTTCATTCTAAATTTACTTTGGAAGAAAATGTTAGCGTATAAATGTATTTTGCGATAAAGAATCTAGTTTTGTTCCTTTATATCTTTTTTACAGAGAAAAGAAAACTGGTCCTTACGTATTTCGCGTACAGTTTTTTTGCATAAATAAAATATCGTATGCCAATGACAAAACAAAACACAGAATTTAAGATAAGACTATATAAAAAAGGTATACGGAAAAAACCGTAAAATTTATTATGTAGTACCAGCGTAATTATAACGGACAAGGATAAAAAGTATTAGAAGATACATTATAAAATTTTGAAGTGCATTCTCTACAAAAAAACCAAAAATGTCTTTGTATGTATCATAAATTGGGTTCGGTTATTATTTTTTCATTACTTAATACTAGAAGGTAACGGTTTTGCTTTGTTTAAACTAAAATTGAATTATTGGAAGTTCACTGGGTACGGGTTAAAGTTGAAAAGAAAAATGCAAGTCAAAAAACTGCATTTTCTTGTTAGTAAACTTGTGTTTTTCGAATACTCTTATAGATATAAAAATCATTTATAAGGATATCAAACAAAAAAAAACTTTTAAATTTTGGGTACCACTCTAGCTTTGAAAAACAAAAATAGCAATTAAACAAAAAATAATATAATATCAATACTTTATTTGTACATTTTCATAATTAATTTTTGTTTTTTTAACTAAGAAAGGATTAAAAGGTAGAAATTTTATCTTAAATCAGTAATCGTAAAAAAAATACGCTTTAAAAAACCATGTTGTATAAATACAGTGTATACATCGCCTTATATTTTTTTTACCCAAAGAAAAGTATTCATATACTATGTCATATTAATAGCCAATAAAACTATTGAAAAATATTTTTGAAATCCTTAAAAATTTCCTAAGTTTTAAAAACTTGCTTCTTTACTCTTACACCTTCCGGAAAGTTTCTTTTAGTATAAGAATTTAACAATCATACTTGGTGCAATATTTTATGATTTTCTTTTTGTTCGAAATTCGTATGTGAAAGTAATGTACACACTCTAAAATATACTTATATATCAAATACTAAAAAATACTTGCTAATCATAAATAAATTGCAGGTACCTTATCATGCCTGTTTGTCTCTTAAACAATGACAATAAAAAAACTCAAACAACATCACCGCAAGATAAAATGGATTTTTTATTTAATCAACGATTTTAGATGCGAAGATGAAAAACAAGTAAAAAACCACGCAAACACGACATTGTTGTTCTTAATTGTGGCAAAAAAAGCAAATTTTTGCGCTGTGTATCTTGGCTTTGTTTTTTTCCTTTTTGTCGTTTTTTTTTTATTATTTATTTTTAGGATGCAGGCGTAGCTATAAAAACTATTATAACTAATTTTCAATATATAAACTTCAATTACTGGTCATCGTTGTAATTTTTAACGGACATGTAAGTTTATCATGCAAAATTTACCTAAAAATGCTTTGGTTTTTTTGAATCTTAACAAAAAACCCTTTTTTAAACAAGATCTAAAAATTATTATTATCAAACGATTTTTATAATCCAAATTTTGGTAAAATTTGTGAGGGGAAATGCTTAATAAAAAAAAATTATTTGATCGAAAATATTTTTCTAAAAACAATCTGTCAAAATTATATAAAAAAAAACCATTAATACGGATGCAATTTGTACAAAACATACTTCGAATAAAAATCTGAAATAATATATTTCCAGAAAAAAACAGTAATTTTTGATTTAATATCATCAAAAATAATTTTAAGTTATTTTTAATAATCTTGATACTTTTATCAAAAAAATTATGGACACGCAAAAAAAAAAAAAATTTTTTACATCGTATGGTATAAAAATTCAAAGTAAAATACTAAAAACCAAAAAAACGTAAATTTGTTTCCTTAAATTGATCTAAACGCCATAGGTATTGCTAAAAAATCAGCTTTAGTATTTTTTTTTATTTAAACTGTGTCTAAAAAAAAGGTGGTCAATCCATGTTGGCTCTTATTTTTTTGTAAAATAAAAAAGCATTCTAACCCGTATCATTAAACATTTTTTAAGTTGGGCATTTCTGCCAAAAATAAGAGGCCTGGATTTAAACTAAATACATTTTCTATTCATGCTGTCTGTTAAAATTATATGTCATTATATCCATGGGTAGGGTCTATTTTTTTGCAAATTTACATAAAAAAGGCATGCCAACCCGACATGCCTTACCAGAACTACTTGAACCAACAATACCCAATGACCAGTTTTGGTCGATTAAAAAAAGGTTGGAATACAAGGCGAAGGTACGTCAAGTACCTGTATTATATACTGCTTACAGTAGCGTACCCAGAAATTTTTGAGCCAGGGGGTAGTCTGTGTTTTTTGAAAAAGTTAAACATGAAAACCTTTTTTTTAGTGTTCATATTTATAATTTTTTTTTGAAAAAATTTATATATAATTTTTTGGTTTGGATTCTTAAAATGAAAAAAATTATGCACAAAAAAAGACTCCTCCCCTTAAATTAAGCGTAAAAAACTTTCCAAAGGGGGATCGGGGGGGTACACCCCCCCCCCTACCCCCCTCGATACGCGCCTGACTGGATATGGGTGATTTTTGTAGGGTAAAAATCCCTAAAAAAGGTGATTAATAATGAATAAATGTTTTTAAATGACGCAACGTTTTAATTATTTTTATTATAAAAATATAAAATAAAAAAAGTCTAAATACTTTCAAATTGAAATTAATGCGCAATTTTTTGTAAAACTGCCGGTAGATAGTAAAAGATGTTTCTATTCGAGCAAAGTGAATCCTCAATAGTTTTAATCTGCCATTGTTAAAAAATTAGTATCATTCAACAGTTTAAAATATTCATATTCAGTATTAGGTTCAAATATTGTAGGAAACTTTTCATTAGCGTCATAAAGCGATAATTTTACTTTTGTAAATGCTATCTCTAGGTTTAAATCAATACACGTTAGGTTGCTGCATTTAAAATATGTAATTGCTAAGTTTATATCTTTAAAATCAAAGAACAAACAAAGTTGTAATACAAAAGATTTTGTAATATTTATACCGTATTACTCTTTGTCGAAGCAACCCCTTGTGTAAGACTTTTTTTTGCAAACAACGAAAAAATTAAAAAATTGATACAATTAATTTTTTTGCGTTTTATACCTTATATGTTTTTGCATTTCAAAAATTTTTAAAATATAATTTTTTTTTTTCTAAGCTATTTATTTTGGCTGCAATTTGCGAAATAATAAGTAAATTATGCATTATTCAAACGCAGTTATTCATATCTATAGTTTATATATGTACCGGTAGCATTTAATGAGCTTTTTTTTCGACATTTGCAATATACAGTAAAACCACAGTTACATAATTCACACAAAATGAAATAGTGTCGGTAAATTGGGGCATAAAATCTGTGAATACAAAGATAATTAACTATTCGGCAGTAAATTTCATATATGATTAGCATTTATAATATAAAATTTGAAGCGGATAAAAAAAACATGCAGATAATGGTTTTTTTTTATGTCAAAAATAGAGAACGTTCTCGTTTTTTTAAAAATTATCATTTTATACAAAAGTTCAAAGTGTCTACAATTTTAAAAACTGCTTTTATAACACATCAACCATCTGCAGTTCATGACTCATGCATATACTGTGTATCAACCCTACAGTTTTTCTTTTATTTGTTTGCAGTGATACGGCGTGCAATACTTAATCTACCATTAATAATCTTAAGTTTTTTTTTCGTTTTATCTTGAACTTTTGCTGTAAAAAGGTAATATACTTGTTACCGCGACAGCATTGCAAAGTGTAAATATTCGCATGTATCTTGTAATTGGCTTTTACCATTAAATTCACAAAATTTTTGTCAAATGTGTAGCAATCTATTAAGATGGCATAGATCCGAAGTTTTATCAAACATGAAATTAAACGGAATGTTTGCAAAATCGTACTATAATTTTTCACAATTAACAATATTTTGTATAATACAAAAGCGCAGCTAGACGGTATGGCTAGTTGAGAAAAATACGAATAGTTACATGTGTGCACACAAAAAATGTTTGGTTTTACCCATTTGTTATATGTATTTAAGTTTATTTCATCTATTTTAAAAACCCATATTGCCTTATTTTACTCTTCAATAAACTTGAGTTAATTACTTATGAACCAACAGCGGCAAAAATCATACATGTTGATTTTGTTGCAAAGTCGTAATTTCTTTGGTGTTTGTAAGTGCTATTTTTATAACTACATTTGCAGACACATATAAAAGCAATACAATAAAAGAAAAATATGTTGAATTTTGTATAGATAAACTTAGCATGACATATATTTTGCAAAGCACTAGTATATACCCTTTTATTTTTTTAGACTAAAGCTGTTTGTTTTTATGTACAGTATATAATCATTTCTGAATCGATATGATCTTCTTGTGTTTGTTCTGTGTACTATATTAAGAGCTTTTAATTTAGACTGTCGTTGTTCTCTTCTTTTATTATCTTTTAATTTTTTAGATTCACTAAGCTTAATGATACTAGAATCTATGTGTTGTAATTTTTTTTGTAGCGTTAAATATAACTTCTTTACAGTGTTCTCCCCAACTTAGTGATTTAAAGGCAAAAAGCTACTGTTCCTTATTTTTGCGTTGATTACTAACCGTTACTTTTCAGCACAAACATTTACCACTGTAATACTTTGATTATAAGATTATAGCGGATACTAACGCCGTTATCATATCAGAGATAATAAGTTTTTAATATAAAAAATATTAGAGACAACTCGGCGTAAGTGTATTAAGTTGTGGTATGTTAGTATTTTAGCGTTTTTAGGAACCAACTATTTGCTTCTACAGTAGGCCTCCAACTTTTTGTAAACTTATAAAAAAGGGTTTTAATCAACAGTAATAACGTCCCTATATGCTTTTCTCTGCGCCTCAGTGTAAGAATTTTATTATTTATAGCGTTTAAATATTTGAATTCTTTTTTAGATATTTCCTTTTTACTTTTCAAATTCTAAAAAGAACGACAAAATATGATATTTAGAGTAGGTATTTAGAATATAAATACTTTTATTTACAACACAAAGCTAGATGATAAGTTTGATTTCAATAAGAGTATGTTATATACTTCAGAAACAAGAATGCACAAAATAAGCTTTTTGAAAAAATTTGGATCATTATCATGAAAGTTGTGCTCTTCCATAGAAATTTTAAAATTCGTAATTTAATGAGTTTTTTTGACATTAATGCTAGAATAACAATTTTTTGTAGGTAAAAAAGATCATACATTACAAATGCAATATACATATTGTTTTTAAAAGTTAAATAGTAATTGACGCAATAAAAAAAAATTTAAAGTATTCTTGCTAATAAAATATCATGTAGCTTAGTGTACTTTTCTTTGACGTGTTTTACGTTTTCTTTACCTTAAAAAATAAAGTATCCCTGCAATTTAAAATAATAGACTCAGCCGATTAACTAACTGCTTCGGAAAGCGTTAACCAGACAGATTTAAAATCGCAAGAAAAAGGAATATCATTTAAAGATGTTTAAAAATATTAGTTTATTTGTTGTGTATGTATCTCCAATTGGTTTTGCATTATATGTGGATCCAAGTTTAACTCAGTAAAAAAATACTACATTCGGCGACATTTTTTTATACAGCATGATGCATGGAAAGAATTGTTAGGGAGTCTTTTTAAAGTTAAATAGTAACAACTTATGCGAAAAAAAAATGAAATACTAGAGGTGAATAAAACATGGGCTGAAAACGCTGTAATTGTATGCTTTTCTTATGGGTATTTTATATTCTTATGTGTGTATAAGAACCAATATTCAATTGTAATTGTATACACCATGTTGTTATGTAATAACAAGATTGTCAATTACTTTTGCATATTATGCATAATCGAAGAAATACAATTGTACGGCGGGGTAAAGGCATAGCGTTCAAATAAAGTTATGCTTTAGAAGAGAATACAGAATTTACAAATTATTTATATTTCCATTTAAAAAAACTGACATAAATTATCTCTCTATTTTGTTTTTATTACAGGGCAATTGATGACAAATATGAAATTAAGAAAATACGTTGTATTTGTTTTTTGTTACGGGGAGACTATTTGCGGCGTCAATATTTTTGACGCATTGCAGAACTTACGATAATATGTTGATTCCATTAGCGAAGATCTGTAGCATTACAACTAGATAGAGCAACGGGATTACTTATTTAAGGATCCTGGGATCCGATATTAGTACAATTTAAAATCCCTGGCTTCTGATGCTTTTTGGGGCTAAATTGTCATTAAAAGCTCTTAATTTGTAAAAAAAAAGATGAAAAAAAAGTGTGACATATTAGTTTTAAAAACAAAATAAAATGTAAAAAGAATGCCAAACCCGCACTGTAGTTGTTTATATGCAACTTTAAAGTTTAATTTAGGAGATATAGGTAATACAACCACATATTCATCACCGATGCCTAAGTAACATAAAAAAGCATGATATTCAGTCTTTGGCCTACGACTTACATTACATTTTCAAAAGATATTTGTGCACGTAAGCGCATCAAAATACAAATGCTAACTTTTGGGATGTTCGGTGCGTTCTTTGTAAAAAAAGGGTTAAATGATAAGTAAAAAATCTAAATGGCTAAATTTCAAAAGTTGATTTATATAAGCATATATTTATTAAAATATTACTTAGTGTTTCAAAAATGGTTTTTATTGTGTAAGTGTATTATTCCGCGTAAATAACTAAAATTGTCATCTATTTTGTTTCGCTTGCTGAAAAGATGAATTAGTATGCATACAAGAATACACAAAAACGAAGCTGTATATTTTTAATACGCTTTATTAGAAGAAAAATTCCTTATGTTGTATTATTTATTAATCCCGTATATAAAAAACCAAATCCCGGGATCCCGAATCCCGGGATTGCATTCTCTAATCACAACAGTTGCCCCAAAATTTGTTAGTTGATAATAATTAAAGATTTAGCGGACACCTCGATGGATTTTTAGAGACAACATAAAACCCGAACCATTGCATACTTCCACGCTTTTAACATCAACAAACTCTTTGCGCAAAGCAATGTTGATAGTAGTAAGGAATGAAAAATGTCGATAGAAGCATGAATTTTATTCGTTTAAGGCCTCATACTCACAGAAAATTTAAAACTTAATTAATGATATTGATTCTGATTTTACAGATGTTTTTTATCATGCAGAAGTATTTTGGCTGTATAGAAACGTTTTCAAAAAGTTTCGAAAATATATGACGATATAACAACATTTTTGGTGCAAACAATTTACCTACAGTTAAGATTACAACACCAACCTCTAATTCAAATGTGAAATTACATCGTATATATATATATGCAATCAAATAATTAAAATGTATCTCCGTAAGTCTAGCGCATATATATAAACAATGTGCATCACAAAAAAAGATGCTTTAACACCAAATGGTGTTAATTAAGACTTTAATAAACTATTAAGATTTTTTTAACATTTTCAGAGCTTGACGATAACAGAAATATAGCGAGTTATACAATAAGCGCACTTGTAAACATTTAGAAATATTATTAGATCAGTTTAATGTTAGATTAATAGATTTTTTACACAGTATGCTTATTTAAATCGTGTCAAGTGAATACTTTAACGCTAAATTACCGGAGTTGCAATTTTGACTTTGAGATTTACTATTATCATTGTAAAATGATGCCTGTCTGTAAGTCTTTTTATGCTTTGTGGTACAACTTTATAAATGTTATATTCAAAATATATTTCTACCGATACAACCGACATTTCTACAGATTTTTGAACGATATACTTGCACTTAGTACCTTAATACAATTGCAAAAGTTTTTTACCTGTTAAAAACAGCAAAGTCTAAAGCAAGACATTGTATTACAAATATCTTTCTTTTTTTTTAACTCAAAACTAGGCTTGCCACTAAATGTTAAGTTTTTCTAAAATTACTGATAAAAAAATATATTTTTGTAATAGGATAAATAAAATTTAAAAATCTAACTTATAAATGTTATTAAAATCATTTGCATAGTAATAAATGGTATTTAAATGTATTTGTTGTATATTGGTGTAAATATTGTAAGTTTTGTCTTTCAAAAATGTATGTTTGAGCAGCGCGATATAGATCTATTATTACTGTTTTATCCTATAATTTGGTTTAACATTCCTTTAAAATTGTTTACATAAATTTTTCAACAACAAAATTCCAAGTATAAATCAAGTATGCGGTTTAATCCTAGTTTTAAAACAAAGAAAAATGTAAATCGTGGGTGCTTAATTGTTTTTAAATAGTTATTACCCGCATAAAATTGTAGCGCCACTCTTTTGTCGAACATTTCTTTTTGTTTTGGAGTACCGGAAGAACACCACGACTACAAATAATGCGTTTTTTGTGCCCTTAAACTTGTTTTAGTTTGCATTTTGTCACTATCATTCCCGTGCGTTTTTTTTTATTTTTCTTGTAAATTTTATAAGTAGGTTTTGTGACATCTGTATACATGAATACATACACGACTTAGTATGCAACCATCTCTTTGCATCAAACTTTACATTTAGCTTTTCTACCGTTTTTATTACTTTTGTAATTTGTTCGTACTCATTAAAAATATTATCTCGAGGGCGTCCAGATCTTATTAAATGCATAAAACTATTTCTGAATCAACTATAAATGTATAAAAAAAGATCTGGTTGCCTCGGCTGTAAAACCATAATGAAACATGTTTTTACGCTTCCGAAATTTCATATCCCTATCCTTTATATAAATAAATATATTCTGGTGCAATATGTGATTATTGGATTATTCTATATAATAAATTAAATACCATAAATAATTATGATTTTTTTTAGATTTCTTTAATTTTTATTCGACCGTTTAGAAAAAAACAAATGACTAGAACTGCATCTGTTTACAAAAAGACAAAAAAACACTAATATAAAAACCAAATGATTGCTTATTCGTGCCCATATAAGTACTCAAAAAAAATTCAAATTCTATAAACACTTATGAAAAAGCGATTATGCAAACGTAAGTCGTTTTAACAACAACTAAAAATATTTACAGGTATGAAAGTAAAAAAAATCATCGTTTATTTGGTTTACAAAAAAGTTGCATTATAATCGAATTAAAAAAAGGATTTATATCAAGTTGATTTATTCTTATCATCCCTGCTCAACTGTTCCAAGCTCTTTTGCGATTAAATCGTACAAGAAATAAAAACCTCGGATAATAAAAAATCGCATAAAAAATGTCTTGCCAAAAAAACATAGTGTGTGTAATTAATATAACTGCTCAAAATCTTCTCTCTAACCAAGCTCGTGTACTATCAAACTTAAATTTTTAATAAATTGTCAAAGACAACTGCGAACAAGTATAAAGAAAAACTATATTTAAGAAAGTGTTTGTATAAAAAGTTTAAAGACAGGGATATGTAACAAAATGGTTGTCAGTATACTGGTTTTACAATATATTGCCATCATAGGCGGATTTTTTCCCATAGTTTTCCATTATTTTTTCAGTATTTTTTTACAATGTTTTTTTTACAATATTTTCTCATCTTAGTTTTTCGCTTGATAATTTTTTTATATTGACTGCAGTAACCCCGTAAGTTTTCTACTTTTTTGAACCCAAAAGTTTGCTTAACTCTTGGAGGCATAATAAAAAATGTGTGCACGGGTAACAAAAATGACGAAAATTTCCGTAATGGCTGAAAGCCTAAAATTGACAAAGGAACACTCTAATGCAAGTAAATCTAAAAATTTACACTTTAATGCAAGTAAACTGGTTTAAAATGAAACATAATTATACAAACTTATATTTTGCATTTTACTGTCAGTTTATATTTGCATATAAGACTTTTTATTAGCATGTTCAAAAAAGTAAAATTTTTTAAAAATGTACAAAAAAAAAACTAACTTAAGAAGTGCAAACGAATTATTGGGTTCATTTTAATTTATTACGTATGGCAGCATTTTTTGTTATTATTCCTCTAAGAGTTAATGCTAGATGTACGGGGAATTATACTGCGTGATTTAGACGCAAATTAAAATAATTATGGGCATATATCGATTAAAAAGTTTTTTTAGTTTTTATATATGGGCGTGAGTTTTTTTTATTTATTTTAAAAAGATTTAATACATATTTTATAACGTATCGTTTAAAAAATCCACACCCGTTCCTTTTTATTTTATGTTTTCTCTTTATATTGATTTTAAAACATAGACTCCCTTTTAATTGTTGTTGTAATATTAAAAGCATGTAATAGTATATCATTTTAACATACGGGCTACATCCATCGGTAAAACAAAATTTTACTTATACATGTATCAACCTTTTAGTTCAAATAACAACAGTTAAGTGCCCGGGAATTTTCGTACCGAAAGATATTCAGTGTTTTTTGTTTAAAAAAGGGCTCAAAAACCAAATTTATGGTTGTTTTGAACTTTTTTTTAAAAAAAAAATGGGATAAGGGGGTTCATCCTTTTTCATATATGTAGTTTTTGTCACTAAAATTACTCTAAATACGATCTAAAAGATTATATAAAACGTTCACAGTTTTGTTCATAATATTAACATAACATTGATACGATTTACACAGCTTATATTTCTCTAATCCGCCGTAGAATAACATTATACACTTTACTTATAAGTATAAATTTTATATTAGTATTTTATGCGTAAAAACCTAACCTCAAAAATACATATATGGTAAACCGTTACATATATGTAAATCTTACATACAATACCCCTTGTATGTACCAATTTACATATATGTAAAATTGAAAAAAAAACATATATTTATTAACATATATGTGTTTTAATTTTACTTATATGCTATATCGTGGACACGGCTTTAGAAATTTTTTATTTGGATTTCTAAAATCAAAAAAATCTTTGCACAAAAAAAGACACCCCCCTTAAATTCAGCGTAAAAAATTTCCCGAAGAACGAAGGGGTGGACCCATCCCCCCTTCCCGGTTTATTCTGGACACGCCACTGTTTTTGTACTGCAAAAAAAGTTACCGGGAAGTTTTGAGTACAGTAACTTACCGGTAAGTTACCGAATATTTTTTTTCGGTTACCGTAACCATATTAAAGATCTTAAAATCTTACTCAGCACAAAATTCCCGTGGTTTAATAATTGCCATACAATAACTATTTTTCAATCGCATTTTTTTTTGATAAATTTTATTATTTTAAAAAGTAGCTTTTTCCATTTTTTTCATTATATTAAACCCAAAATGTAAAAGATATTCTCTGTTACACATTTTATACCATTTGAGCAGTTTTTAAATATATTTATACGAAAACTGTACTTTTTTGTGCCCTTTTGAACATACATACAGAATTTTGTTATATGTTGTATTTCTCTACACTAAATATGTACTTTAATGGATGTATGTTTTTAAATAATAAAAAATATCTATTTTTTATTTCGTTTTATATAAGAATGCAATAATTTTTAAATTCGGCATGAAATGAAAACCCTGATATATTTAAATCATAGATTTGACTAGAATATATATTCAAAATATGTTTCATATTTTCTTTTATGCACATATATGTATTTTTGTCCATATGGATATGTTTTTTTGTCGCGTATTGCTATAATACTGTAATATTCACATATATATGGCACATTTAAACAATCAAATTACCTACTCTTGCAATTTCGTACATAAAATGCAAAATTTGTCGTGTAAAATGCACATAAATGTCTACAATTAACTGCAAAAACTGCAAACATTGTATTAAAATTCTAACGCTTATAAAATAACATTCAATATTTTCTCAACGAATATGAAACCAATACATAATCAATGTATATTTTGTAGTTAAACTGCACATTCTATGTTTTTAAAAAGTATTTTATTGGTTATAACAGGTAAACCTGTTATTTAAAGCATTCTTTTTAAGTAAACATATATACCGTAAACTTTTCTTAAAGTACACATTTTCTAATAATACACATTTATTTTACTACTTTTTCTTTCTTCTAAACAACATTTTCTTATAATAAACATTTTTTATAGTACTTTTTTTTCAAGATTCAGAAAAGAACTTTTTAAATAAAAGCGGTTATAGTGATTCTTAATGATAATATAAATGAATTTCTGTAGTAGATGACAAAATTGGTTTATCAATATAACAATTAGTACAACTGTATCAAAAAAATATAAGTTCTAATTTTTTTTTACTGATCAGAGAGTTGAAAACCGTAATCTTTATGTCAATGATAGCTTTTTAACATGTTTATTTATCATAAAAACATTTCTAAGTTAAAATTACAAAAAAAAACAAAAACAAAAATAATAAGAGGAATTAAAGTATGTAAGTTCGTGGTTTACCAGTCGCGCTT
>JAQFYM010005642.1:0-12923 GCA_034694785.1 Agrenia bidenticulata
TAACTAACAACTATTTTTGATTATAAAATGATGATATAATAATAATATTGCAAACAGACATACTTACAATTTACCTCCTAAACAGAGAATGCAAAAAAACAAAAATGAGATATTTATATCTGCATTGAACTATATGTAGGATATGGCACTCGATTTTCACCTTAATTCACTTGCATGTATTGGATGAATATTCAAATGAATGTTTAAATTTTAAATAGTGTGTTCCTAGTATCCTTTTTATAGTAAATATTTTTTGGATTTGTTCTTGTCTAAACATTTTAAAGTTCAATAAAAAAAAATGCGATTTATTTACTCAGATTTTTTTTTCACTTTACTCGCCTCCCTACCTCAAAAATTTACACCTACACCAAAACCCTTTATGCAAGGGCAAACTAGTCAAGGTGTTTGGCGAATCTCTCCTGGAGGTATACTGTTTCATACCCGTTTGGCCCTTGGTTACTTTGTTTAAAAATTTATGCAATATGGGGGTCTTTGGGTTAAGAATAAAGCCTTTAACGTAGTCAATTTGCAGCCGCAAAAAGTATAAATCGCTTGTAGACTGCGGTAACGAGAAATCCATTAAGTTTGCGGTTGGGTATGTTTAATGGTTTTTAATTGCCAGAGGCCATCATCTCATAAAGAGTTTTGAGAATATTTTCTTTATTGTGTACCTATAGAGGAGCCCTTGTTATGCAGTTTTGCTGCCTAAGTCTTTTTTGCGGTCTTTGGTTTTAAGGGGAGGTCAGACCATAATTAAATGCCAAGATCTTCTATATATAGTTGATCGCAAACAGCGCATTTATTTTTTATACTCTCTCAGTAAGAACTGTAGCACCGACCAAGATCGGGTAGAGTTAAAGCTGTATGTTTTAAGTTTTAAAAGAGTGTTCATGCCATTACAATTTTTTTTAATATAGGTTTTACCCGGACCTGTTCCTTGGAGGTGCGGGATGTACTTGGTGAGAGTTCCTTTGTTTTTAAAAGCCTTTATCAATGTTTTTTATTATTTCTTCCGGTAATGTGCCTGGAGCCAAATCGGCAGCCAGTCCAAGCCTTTTGCACCATATACTGGATTGTTTGCAAGGAAGTTCTTTTTTTAGACATAATACGAGTAGTAGAGTTCATTGGGGAGCTAATAAAAGATTCTAGTCGTTTTTTGTAGCCCTTTTGCTCAAACTCAAGCGCCCTAAACAGACAGGGGAGGATATTACCTTCCTCATATGTTTTTACTCTGGGGAAATTAGATTTTTTAACAATTTTACTAATAGAATTATCTATTTAACTTTTAAGCGGCTTTAGTCCGAGGTCGCTCATGCTAAAGATTTTTCACCCAAAGGTGACCGATGGAAGACGAATATTTTTTACTAGTTTAAGACGAAGCACAAGTGGAATTTTTTCGTTTCCGATAGTTGGTTGAATTTAATACAAACGTTTTTTGCTCATATTGCACCTATATTTGGCTATTTGTGCGAGGTCTAGTTTTTTATTAAATGGGATACCCGGGTAGGTGTATTCTCTTAAAATTAGTATTTTTTGCCTTTATATGTAGGGTTACAGAAAAGCGGGTATTCAAAAGCTCTATAAAAATAAAACAACCACATTTACGTGTGTAAGAGTCCATGGAATTATTTAAACACTAAAAAGAACGTTTATCAAGGTTTTCTTGCAATTGTCGACCATCTTCGCTGATAATGACCGTGTCATCGGCTAATAGAAGTCATTTAAAACTTTTTGTAAGGCCTGGTATATAGACCCCGGATAAGAGGACTCAATATCATTAATACAAAATATTAAAAATTATAGGCATGTTAAGGCAGCCTTGGCGGACTCCTCTTAAATACAAAAAGGGATTACCAGTTTTTCTCCCAATTTTTATTCTTACAAAAGTGTGACTATACATTAGTTTGAAAAAGTTTCTTGTGACTTTTCCTATACCAGTGTTTATTAATTTCACAAAACGAGTACTGTGTGGGACCAAATTATATGCTTTTTTAAAGGCTAAAAATGTAGCTGTCGGTTTTGGATAAAATAGTTTGTCGCCTTTGAATTTTTTTATAAGGCATGTCGCTTGGACAACACACACCCTTGGAAGAAATCCGCTTTGTTTTTTTTAAAAGGATATTATATCAATCATTAAAGACTGTAGTGTAAAGGACTATAATTTTAGCAAGAATTTTAAATTGAGTCGAAATAAAACAAATTTCATAATATTTATTCGTGTTACTCATATCCCTTTTTTTAAAATGGGACTGGTGGCGCATTCGCTCCGTGCTTGAAAAACTTTTCATGTTGAATGCCAAGTTAATAATTTTAAATAGAGCTTAGCAAAGGAACTTTTGGGGGTCTTTTTGTTTTACACGAGCTTTTAAAACTGTAATGAAATGAGATCTAGTCCCGGAGCTTTTCCAAATCTTAGTGATTTGCAAACGGTAATTATTTTCAACCAGGAGATAGGTTGATTCGTAATATCAGCATATTTTTTAATTGTATTTGGATCAATTATGAAATCATTTTCTGGAGCTGGAGGCTGCAGCTTTGCATAACACAGTATACCAAACTCGTATATTTCGTTTTCGGTAGTTTTTTTTTCTAAGGTGTCCGGACATCGAATTTTTTTGTCCAGAGGGCCTTACTTTTGCTTGCCTGACAGTTCTTTTATTATCGAAAAGTATTTTTTGAGGTATTATAATTTAGCGCATTAAAACCATTTTTTATTAGTTTATCGTGCTTTTTAGTATAAAAAAGTAGGATTTTGTGTACACAATTTTTTTCACACACTTCAGATCTGTTAGGTTGGCTTTTCTATACTTAAAAGACGGTCAATTTTACTTTTTTTTGGCTTTAGTTATCGGGGCCGATAATTTGTAGTGTGATGGATTGGGATCTATTGAAGATTTTACCTTTTAGTTTTTTAAGAAGGTTGATGAGCTCTGTGTTCAAAAGTTCGGCAGCTGTGTGGTAATCCGACAGTCTCGTAGAGAGAGTTTAATTTTTATTTTTTTTACTACTTTTGGCTGTTTCTGGGAGTTAGTTTTAAAAAACCGAAATAATCAAGGCCCTTTGAATTCTAGGTTCAATGCAATAAAAAGATGGTAAAACTGGCATATGATCTGATAAGCGTATTTTTCGTAATACCTTTTAGTATTTTATAATATCCTTCCTATTAGTATTAGCAAAGTCGATTGGTCGGCTAGTATGTTGTCTACCAATTGATATTCGATTGACTATATCAGGACATCGAGGGCATAAGAATTAAACGCTTTTTATTTAAAAAAGCGTTTAGTATTTTAGAGGGAGTTTTATTCCAATCCCCTACTATAACTATATTAATTAACAATTTTTTTTAGTACAAAGCTTAATTCTTCAAGCGTATCTGCAAATTTATTTAAGTAATTTGATCCATAAATATACCAAACAATGAAATTTGCATACTTGCTTGTGAGCAGGATGCGAAGAAGATTATCGCTAGAAAAGATAATTTTTTTCGAGACATAAAGAGATTCCGTAACCCCTACAAAGTAGGCCCAGGCCTTGTTTTTCCACTGGTATGGTAAATATAATGTAATTTAGAATATAGATAGAGTTGTCGGAACTCAGTCTACGGGTTTCTTGTAAAAGTATCAGGTCAGGTCTAGATTTCTCTAGAATCTAATAATGTGCGACAATTTTTTTCTGCATATTATTAATGTTCTGAAAACATAACCGCAAA
Organism: Agrenia bidenticulata; assembly: GCA_034694785.1. Taxonomy (NCBI): domain Eukaryota; kingdom Metazoa; phylum Arthropoda; class Collembola; order Entomobryomorpha; family Isotomidae; genus Agrenia; species Agrenia bidenticulata. Next base: position 3,710 of record JAQFYM010005642.1, read on the forward strand.
GGTATCTAGTAATTTTTGAGGGCTTGGGGTGGAATTGTACTGGTATATTTGGATTCCGGGTTTATTTGAAGTTTACGTCCATTTTTTTAGAAATAGATTCTAGCAGATAATTTTGGATATCCGTCGAACAGTTTGCGGGAATGGTAAATCTAAGGTAAGAAGAATGCTTTCTTTTATTTTTTTTTGTTTTTGAAGGTAGATTACCTAATGTATTTGTCCTGTTCTTTTAACTGTAGGCACTTTCAAGCGCTTTTTGTGCTATGCAAAGTACCGTAATGGCATTGTATATTTTTTTTGATTTTTTTATTTAGTTTACATTTGTACCTGTAGAAATTTCTGATGTGAGGGATTTAATTCAGGCTGTATTTTTCCTTTTTCAGGGGAATTTTTTATTTGGTCTCTAGTATTTAAAATATCTTGGTTTATTTTTCGAGCCCCAGTCTGACTTTCTTTTTATGAGGTGCAACCCTCTTTTGTTGCTGGAAGATTAAACCGACAAATGTGGTTCCTTTGTGCACGAATCACACTTTACGAAAATATTTATGTCGTTTAGATTCTGGCTAGGAGCCATTAAGGACTTTATTATATTGCAGTTTTGCTAATATGGGGTCAAATTATTTGCTACGTGTACGTTTTTCTATTATTGGCAGAGTCTTTTATGTATTAGATGTTCCGACTTGTTTATTTTGTATTTTTTTTACATTGGGGAAATAGATAAAATAATAAAAAATAAGTGCAAATATCCTTTATGTTTATATTAGAGTTATAGCTTTCACCTTTCTGTTTCTCTTCTTGATTCATTGATGACTCGGACCCTGGTCGTTCTGGGCTTGTTGATGCTTTCAGCATGTATTGACCTGCTTTTCATTGCAGTTTGCTTTAAAGAGCCATATTGTAAAGCATTTTACAGCTTGCTGTCACTTGCTCGATTTTGACTGGTGCTTTGATGCCCTTAGACGCACACGGCTTGTTACTTTGCTTTGGATCATCACGTCTACCCAAGAGGGTACCATTGTACTGGGGATGGCGTTAGGGGCAGACATCTTTTCTTTAAGGGTGTCCTCATCGATTAGGCAGTGTCATTCCTTGCCTTGATATGCTATTTCACGTCTTTTATTTTTTATCAAAGAAATACCGAACAAGGCTAAAGTCACTTTTGCTTCCATTGGCATTTTTAAAAAGCCGGGCACGGTAAGGGTACGTAAGACATTTTTAAATTCATTCCTAGACTTTTCCTCATCAGGAAAGATTCGCTGATATTAAAGCGTTTGCGATCATTCGGACGCTTAGAAGCCTGTGGATTCGATTGAGCATCAGTTACAATGTTTTGGGAGTTCATGATGGTTTTTTTTTCCGAAATTTTAAAAGCGTTTTTTTTTGCCAAAACTAATCAAAGTTGATTTTTTTATTTTTTTTTTGATCAAAATTAGTTTCATTGACTTTTTATTTTCTTTTTCAGCAAGTTGTATGTAATAAATTATATACAATTTATGATTATACAAAAAAGTATAAATATATTTAGTAAGGCTAGTACCTTTAGTTCTAAAAAATATGTAGTGGTTATGCATATATACGATAGCGAGCAAAATATAGCATTTTTGTACATTTTTGAAAAGTAAAAAACAGGTTTTATGTAAATTAAGCTCGTTGCTAACACTCAGTGCCGCCAGGTGCTTTGTAGGTACGAAACAGGAGTCACAATGTGTGCGTTTACGTGTGTAGAATATCGGCTACCATGCAAAGTGCGTAAACGTACCCCTTTTACGTCTTGCGTATGAAGAGTTATTCTCGCGGATTGTGATCTTTTTGGAAATCAAAAAAACATGGTATCACATTGTTAAGTAAAAAGACATGAAATAATAGATACATTAAACTAAAAAATACGCGTATCGCATGGTATACAAATTAGTAAACTGCGTAAAATATTATCACATTTTATTCAACTATATAAATATAAGTTCAGAGTATTGTGAACTATAAGTTTAAAATCGTATCGTCAAAGTATTATTATATTTTCTTGTTGCGTACTTTAAGAGGGCTTTAAAATCTACACCGCCTTATACCATTATGGCAATATTTTACCTACCATTATAACGAAAATTTTTTGCCATAATGGTAAAGGCCCTTGTGTTATTGTTTCCCTTGTGCTAAAATATTATATTTGACAATAAATACAAAAACATATATGTATATTAATGTTGCAACGTAAAAGATATTTTTGCATTATTAAAAATATATAAACATCATGTATAGCCCAAAACTTAATTCTCTAATCTCTATTCGCTTTTTTATTTTATTTGTATCTAATTGGAAATATGGTTCGTGCTATCACCTATTATTGCATACATTGTATATTCATATATTGTATTTAAAATTTTATTTCTAGGCTCTGAAGCTGCATCCAACGTCTGTTATTTTACAAAAAAAAATACATTTCAATAAAAAAAAAGAATCAATAATGATTGATGCATTGTAATTCATATATAAATCATTTCCGTAAGCAAAGCAACAATGAAGATCATATGTGTTTTGAAAAGACCATTAATTCAAAAAGGCGTATTTATAACATTTATTGCTTTGTAATGTTTTTTTGGATATAAAATTTTAAATCACTTTTGTTTTTTTGCCTATAATAAGTTATTTCCCTTATTTTGACATAATGGCAATTATTAGGAAAATTCATTTTTAAGGTGCCCTATATTGACCCTACCCTATTCTAAAGCTCTGGTTAACACTTGCATGAATAATTTTGCAATATATTTTCGTCCGGAATAAGAGGTATTTGACAAGATATTCGCACGATAAACCTAGGAAATACTAATGTATGAAAGAGACAGGGCGCTGAATGATGCTAAGGCTTTTTGTAGTAGAAACCGGAGGAATTCGGCAAAAGCGTTAATGGAAAAACGAGGCCTAGGCCTACTTATCGGGGTTAAGAAAATATCTTAATTTCTCGACCAAATTTTCTCTCTTACAATAAATTATCAGCATCCTGCTCTCAAGCAAGGATAAAAAATTTATTATATGCAATATTTATGGATCAAACAACCAATTTACTTTTTCACTACTCTTACAGAATTGGAATCTTTCATACATAAAAATTTGTTAAATAATTAAGTTATAGTAGGGGATTGGAATAAACTCCCCCTTGAAGTTCTTCCAGCCGCAAAAAAACAAGGGTATTAATACCCTACCCCCTCCTGCACTTGATAAAGGCAGGCGAATATCGCTTATTAGTCAACGCACTAGCCGACTAATCGACTTTGCTATTACTAATAGAAAAGACATAAAAAAATGTCGTAAGGAATAAACAAAAATACGTTTATCTAACCATTTTCCAAACGAAGATATCTCGTATTATTATTAAACCTAAATTCAAAGTGTTTCGACTATTTTGGTTTATAAGTAAAACACCCTCAAACTGGCAAAAGTAGTAAAAAAAATTGTATACTATCAGTTCACCTGGACAACGTCGGTTAACCACACATCAGCCGCACTCTTTAACGAGGAGCTCATCAAACTGTTATAAAAACAAAATGTTATATAATCAATAGATCGTAATCCATCTCTTTACAAATTATCGGCCCCAATAACTATAGCCATAAAAAAACGTAAATTTGACTGACTTGTAAGCAAAGGACTAGCCACCCTAGAAGATTTCAAATATGAATTAAAAATGTGCATAACAAAAATATACGGTTTTGAAATATAAAGCAAGATAAACAAAAAAAATTGGTTTTAATAAGCTGGAACGCAATAACCCAAAAATTACTTCTCGACTAATAAAAAAACTGGCAGGCATGCAAAAGTCAAGCTCACTGGACAAAAAAATTGGTGTCCAGAAACCTTTAAAATAATAACTAACGAAAACAAAATTCTTGATGTCTGGCTTACTGTGTTTAGCAACCGCTGCAGCCTCTCAGCTCCAAAAATAGAACTTGAAATCGATCAAAAAAAACGTTATAAATTATGCAAATTACACAGGTCAACCTATCTATTGGTTCAAAATAACGACTGTTCAAACTACCTAAAAATTAGAAACGCAGCGGGACTAGATTTCATCCCATGCAAACTAAATAAGATCATTTCAAAACGGCAAGACCAGTAAAAGCTTTCTTTGCTTAAGCTCTATTTAATATCATGAACATGGCATTCAAAGGAAAATTTTCCCAACAGAATATTGCGAATGCGCCTTTATACCCATATTTAAAAAGGGTGAAAAGCTCAATACGACCTACTATCATTGGAATCAGTTTTAGTTTGACGTAATTACAAATTATCGCTAAAATTATAGCCTCTAGACTACAATCTTTAATGATTACAAAAATAATATTATATTAGAAAAAAGCAGATTTCTTGCCAAGAAGATGTGTGTCTATAAAGCGGCATGCCTTATACAAGCAATTTGAAGCCAAAAATTACTTAAACTAATTGATAACTACATTTTTAAACATAAATAAAGCATATTATTTGGTCCCAGACATTTTTTTATTAAAAAAATAATAAACACTGATATAGGAAAGTCACAATTAACTTTCTAAAATTAATGTAAGCTATTTTTTTTAAGAATAGTAATTGGGAAAAAAAACTGATTATCTCTTCCAAATTTAAGAGCAGTCTACCAAGGCTGCCCTACCTCGCCCATAATTTATAATTTTTATATAGATGATATTCAAGACCTCTTATCCGGGGTCTATATACCAGGTCTTACAAAAAGTGTAAAAAGACTATTCTGTGCCGATGACACGGTCATCATCTGCAAAGATTGTCGGCAATTACAAGAAAACCTTGAAAAACTCTCTTTATGGTGAAAAATAATTCTATGGACTTAGACACAAGTAAATGCGGTTGTTTTATTTTTAAGGGTATTCTTGACCACCCTATTTCCTCGAACCCTACATATAAAGGCGAAAAAATACCAATTTTAAGAGAATACACGTACCTGGGTATTTCTATGAACGACGAACTCGACCGTGCAAAAATAGCAAATATAGGTGCAATATAGGCGCAGCACTCAAGTATCAAATTCAACCAGCTATCGGAAACGACAAAATTCCACTCGAGCTGCGACCAAAACTAGTAAAAAATATTCTCCTCGCAGCGTTTACATTTGGATGGGAAATTTTTGGCATGAACGACGTCAAAAAAAGGCGCTCTAAAGTATAACAGATAAGTCTATCAGTAAAATGGTTAAAAAATTTTATTTCCATAGAGACAGAACATATGAGGAACTTACTATCCACCTCTGTCTGTTCTAGGCGCAAAAGCTAAGGCAGGAGGCTAGAATATATGGAAAACATCTATAACCATTTCTTGCTGGCTTATAGCTCTACTACTTGTATTAAGTCTAAAATATACACTTTCATTGAACAATCCAGTATATGTTTCCCAGGGCTTGGAGATCCAGCTGATTTAGCTCCAGGCAAAATACCGGAAGAGATATCGGAAAGAAAATTGTCTTACATTATCAATAAGGACTGAACCCTTAGTAAGTTTATCCCGCACCTTCAAGGGACGGGTCCAGGTAAATTCTATATTAAAAAAGTAAAATACAGTAAGAAAAATGGTATAGATACAAATTGTGATTTGCAAATATAGAACTAACAGCTGTAATTTAACATAATCTCGGTCAGTTATACAGGTCTTGCCGACAGAGTATATCAAAACGCGCTATCTGCGAACAACCAGTAATAGAATTTGCTTGTCTCTCTAGTATGGCCTGCTCTTTGTATAGAATTTAGACCGCGCCTAAGAACTTCGGCAGCGAAGCTGCGTAGAAAGTGCACCCCTAGTGGTACAGAATATAAAAGATGTTCTCTTAACTATTTAACGGGGATGGTCTCTAAAAATTAAGGACCAGGGAACATACCCACCAGCATACTTTAATGCTTTTTATAGTAAAGCAGTCACAAGGCAAATAAATACTCTTTGCCGTTAATAATGCCTACGTAAAAGGCGTAATTTCCCAACCCAAAGACCCAGATATTAAATAATCATTAATATTATTTAAACTAGACACAAAAGGGTATATTAGGAAGGTACCCCAGAGTTATTTGTCGAGCGCCATGACTAGTTCATTCTTTTTAAAAATTTGTTTCGTGTAGGTGTAAGTTTTGTGTGTAGTGAGTAAGTAAAGTTATAAAGAGATCTGAGTAAATAAATCGCACCTTTTTTATATTTTTACATGTTGTCATGTATGCATCACACAAAAAAAATAGCCGAACTCTTTATGCGTAACCTTATACGCCACAAATTGTACTTACAACTATGTTTTTGTTATTCGAAAAACATATCAACCCCCATTACTAGCTTGTAAGCCGGGGTTATCAAACTGTTGTGTTACCGCACCTTTTGGCTAGTAAAAAAAATGATCGCAGCCCTTACGATAATAATTCTTTGATGAAATACTTTAATAAAAAATTTTTAACTTTTTTGCTAGTAAAAAAAAAAGCATTTTTATGCGCAATTTGTTACAACGAACGCATACAGACAGTTTTTATCCCTTATAAATTAATTCTTTAGCTAGAACTGTACGACTTAATTTTTTGTTTTTTATAATGTTTTTACTTCGCCTTTATTTTATATAACCGTTTTTACTATACGATGGAGATAAAAAACCTCTTAAGTTCACTATACATACGATTTAAACCCACCCGATTTCAAATTATTTTTATTTGTGTTTTCTTACACCTACTAGAATATTGGTAATATTTACTATTAATAACAATATGATTTACAAACACATAATTTTTTGTTATGTGTTGGTTACCGGTTTTGAAAACATGAATCCTCGTTTTGCTTACATTTTTGCAAAATTTTTATTCAAAATTTGTGCTAAAACTTAAAAAAAACATATCTTTGTAAAGGTCCTCTAGAGATATACAGTAGTTTTAACGAAAATGGCAAATTCACGATATTCTACACATAGATGGTTGTTTTTTTGTTGGTTTTCTATATTTTTGTTAACGATTACGATACGTAACTACGAAAAAAATATTTATTTTTGCACGTATCTGTAGTGTTTGTAATTAGGCGCAAAAACAATATGCATTTAAACATTTAAAATCATCAAACCAAGCACTTAAAAATAAAAAACTATTACGACATATATAATGCACAGGAACGTGATATAAAGACCAAATAAATATTGTGCCCGTATGTTTCGGGATGTTTTATCTGAAACGCAGCAGGAGTGTTGAGGTGTTTTTATATTTAATTTATATAAAAAAGAACGTCTGTTTAAATGCATTGACATACAATAATGTGAAGTTATTTTTGTGTTTAATTATACATTACTAACAAGCAACCGAACATCTGATTTGTCTTTTTTGTTGTTGATTTTATTTTCTAAACGCATTTAAACGTTTTTAAGAATTTTATCTCTGCAGCCAACATAAATAAGTATAAAATATATAACTTTTGTTTTGCAAGTTTAATTAAGATATGTTAAAAAATTATAAGTAATAATTATGATTGTGTATGTGTAAAAAATTATATACAACAGCCTGCATGGTCAGTAAATATTGTAGTTTCTTATTTTCTGTATACATGACCCGCGTTTAAGTTTTTTATTTCTGTTATTGACTCTTATTATACCAGTTATAATAATGGATTATGTGACGTTTTTTAGCCACCGCCAGATCTATTATAGCCGATTATTTTTTGGGAACATTACGCATCTTAGCGTTTCAAAGCACGCTCGACCGATATAAGCCAAAAAAATATGTCGTACGTTTCTATATTATATTATAATAGTTTATATTTTTGTTATTTTTGTATAATAATTATTTGTTAAATTTTAATAATTATATATACCTATAATTTTTTTTTGTACAAAAAAAAATTATTTAACATTTTTTATAGCGTTATAATTGTAGAGAAAAATACATGTTCTATTAAAACAAACATTGTATGCTTACAATATACAATTATATTGATGAATTGTGTTTAAAAGTAAAGTTTTGCTTTTTATAGAAAGATTAAAGAATAAAATATTTTTTAACTTATCGATTTTAACAGAATAGTTGACTTTTAAATACAGAAGGTGGTTTTATTAGTAAAGCAAAAAACAGTTATTAATGCATAAAAACTCTGCATAAATATCGTTTACGATTATTATTATATGTTTTTATATTACAAATATTTTTGCTAAAATTTTCCATTTATTACAATAACAAAATTTAATGCGGCAGGCAATCTTAAAAAAATATATGTTACCTCCAAAGTGTACTTTACGGCAAAGTGTATTTTGCCTGAACAGTGTCTAAATAATTAACAACAAAAAAATGCTTTTGGGTCCTGAAAAGGTACATTGCCACCCAAATAACACTTTATCTTAAAAGTTTTCTCGGTCTCGGTAATATATATACAAGATGATATAACACCGATAACAAAAAAAAAAACAAAAGTCTGTTTGAAAGTAAATAGAATAAACAAAAAAAAAAAGTTGTACGTTTTATCGGTATTAGTTTAGATAAAACCCATTTTTCATATAAAGTAATTTATATCAAATTTAAAATTAACTTTTTTAACAGCTAAAAAAAACGGTGGCATTTGTATTAAACTTGTACTACTTTGTATTAGAATGTTAAACGGCATCTGCAAGTTTTTTACAATATATTACACCTTTATGACGCAGTTTCTATAAGTTAAAAAAACTTTTAAGAAAACTTAAAAAAAGAAATAAAAAGATGATAACTGTGTCAAAAATTTACCTAGTGTCAATAACATACAAATCTTTATGTTAATCATAAAAAATCTTTATTGTAACATAAGTAATTTTTGTTATACAAAAATGCTTACGAAGCTCGTTGCGGAAACCGAATATTTTGTGGATTATTTTTTTACTGTTGCCTTGTATAATTTATATATATGTTCAATGCCTTTTTTTGTTTAAATCATCCAAGGGCTTTTTAAATATAAAAAGGTCGCTTATCATAAAGTAAAAGTTTTTATCTATACTTTTTGTTGTTTTAAACGGTTCAGTACCAAAATCCATAAACCCAAAATCCCTAAAAAAATAATAAATGTGGCTAAATTCCTAAAGAAATAATAAAAGTACCAAAATCTTTAAAAAATGATAAAAGTACTAAAATCCCTAAAAAAATTATAATGGTACAAAATCCCCAAACAGGATAATTAAAGTATCGAAGTCTTTTTCTTTTTCTTTTTCTTTTTCTTTTTCTTTTTCTTTTTCGTTTTCTTTTTCTTTTTC
>JAQFYM010005643.1:0-12922 GCA_034694785.1 Agrenia bidenticulata
TTTTTATTCATCGGGTTTTTTCTTTTTTGTTTATTGCATTTTGCATTTTACTACCAGTTTCTATTTTTTGCACTCTTTTTTTAAAAAAGTCAAAGGCTTGATTTGGACATAAAAAAATTCGGCTCTTTGTATATTTTCGGCTCTTTTATTTAGGCCCTTCAGTCGAGTCACCCTTTCCAAAAAAAAGTTGCCCACAAAATCTGGGACGAGTTGTCCATCTAGGCGGCGGGACAAGTTCCTGGACAACTGGTCCTGGGACCAGTTGTCCTTTTCCCATCTTTTTGTGCTAAATCAGGACTCTATAGATACAGTTTTTATAATCTAAAAATCTTTGCTGCATAATTAAGAAACTGTTCCGACTTGTAGCTACGTCCTGTATTTAATATTTTTCTTTTAAATTTGATTCTTTCTGCTTTTTACATAACAAACCCTGGGCTGAAGTGCTGTGTTTAATGTGCCCTATCATACTTTGTACAATTTTTTTAGTTTTGCAATATCTGGCTGTTCAAGCCTGCATTTAATTACGAGGTGTAATACATGTAAAACGCATTTTATGCTAATATATTCTGTATTTAAAATAGCTTTTTCTATGTTTAGGCTTGGTCATGAGAAATTGAGATAACATTTTGGCTGATATCAAATTTGTCTTGCACGGTCGAAATCTTTTGCTGAATGTGTTCTGATGTGTGTTGTTCGGGACATGAAACTATATCAAAAACAAAATGTGAGAAAAACAAAATTTTTATCTACGAACTGTGATGTAATGATTATGTAAAAATCCTGAGCCACCGATGTCCATGTACCAGTTGTCATGCTTATGTTATCAAGTGTTTTGAGCGTATTTTTTATGTTGTACGTTTTTGTTTATATGTTTCTGGCAAAAATTTTTTCGTCAAGTATGCCATTACAGGTACTTTAAAATCCTTGACTAGCGCGGCAGAATATACTTAAAAAAATTTAAATCTGAAAGGCTAAGTGTCAACCACTCATTGATAATGTATTCATTTAAGCATTTTTCGGCCTCGTTTTGGCGATTTAACACAACTACTATTACCGAGATCAATTTTACTGTGATTTACTTGTATGTGATGTGATAGACAGTTTGTGTTTTTGACTAATAATTATTGCTTTGCAAAGCTTGCAAGTATACTCTTTTAAACTTGATTCAGTAAAATAATTCCAAATTTGAGATCTTTTTCTCCTTTACGATTGCTTAAAAAGCCGGAAGTCGATAAATTTGTTTCATCTTTATATTCATTCTATGTAAAATACGGGTCAAAAAAAAAACCTTAACAAGATCTTAATAAACACTTATTAAGGTGTTTAATAAGGCCAACCCTTCTTTAATACATAGCATAAGTTTATAAATTTTTAATATCTTACCTTTGCGTGGCTTCATATGCAAACATGATAAACAGTTCTTTTTTTTACAGAAAAGGTGCACTGAGCGTTTTTGATATTGTAAATGCATTCATCATAACATATATGTCGTGTTATATAAAAAAAGGGTATAAATTGAAGTTAAACTTAAGCAAATTGCATCTATTGTTAATGATTTTAGAAATTAAATATAGACTTTCTAACCATTAGTAAAAGAATGTGTTAGTTTCAGTGATTCTTAGAGACCCGTGTTAGCAAAAAATATATATTGAAGAATTTTAATGTTAGATTTAATGTTTTTTATAGGCAACTTCATATTCCAAATATAAATTGCATATTTTACAGCATTGAAATTGTTAACTTCTATTACTTTAACAATAAACAGAACTGCCATAGATTTTATCATTTTTTTAAAAAAGTTTTTCTTTTTATGCTATTTAAGATATATCCTGCAACAAGAGATCTGCGTTTTATGATAAAAAACAATAGTCTTCAATGCATATCACAGCGTAAAAATATATCTGTAAACTTTCTTATCTATATCGTATGCATTTATTCAAAAAATTATTTAATCGATTGAAATTAAGTGCTATATCAATAAAATGTCGTTTTTGTATTTTTAAATATCTAGTACAACTTAAAGACCTTCTATATAGGTAAAAATGTACAATAAACAATCATATTACCGCGCATTTGTATTGCTTTTCCCTGTTACTTGTTACCATTATCCTGGTGATGTTGTTAAAGCATATAAAAATTGTAAATTTCCATGCTGAATAAGAGGTCCAAAACTAAATTTGTATAAACAAAAGAAAACAAATTACAAATTTAAATGAGAGCTTGATAACAACATATATAATAAAGGCGGAACCTGTTTTGAGCCCGGCACGCAATTATCAAAATTCATCGTAATTTTTTTGTTTTCGGTTAACTAAAAATGTTTTTGGCTAAGCCTTCTTTGTAAAATCGAAAAATATACAAATTATTTTTGTTGTTTTGTGCGAGTGTTATTTTATTATAAAATATTGATACGAATTAAATGCATCTATTTTATAATTATAACATGAAGGCAAAGACATAGCGCATTTAAAATATTTAATAAAACTTGCGCAATCGTACCTTAGAAATGGGTATACATATTTATACAAGGTTACACAAACAAGACACTTGTCATTCGTATTAATTTATTTAATTGTGTATGCAATATGGTACCCCTTTCGTAATAGAACTGCATTGCTTAAAAAAGTAGAAAAAAATATTATTGAGGCATATATGGGTTATTTTGGTATATTACATGTTCAAAAAACAACTTTGTAGACATAAAAACACAGACTTTTTTATCAGATCTTTTAAGTTTGCTAATTTTTGTATGCAAAAAAAATTTAAGTATTTAGAAATAGAATACAGCATCCGATCTCAATAAGAAAATATTGTTCTTAAGTAAGATAACACATAATAATTTTGTTACGTAAAAAACAGATAGTAATAATTGAAAAGCCTTTAAAATAAAACTAATATATATCAAATACAAATTAAAATTTAAATTAAAACCCGTAATCATTTTTATACCTTTATATTAATAGATACTTATGTATTTTATTACTTACCTCGTACTTTCATACTAGAAAAAAATAAAAACGCTGTTTCATTATCATAAAAAAGAATCAAGTGGAAATATAAACCAATTTCATACTAATAAATTAGTTATACTGCAGAAATTCTTTCTCTTGCTATAGCCAAACTTATCTCCAGTTTGAACTTTTGCATGTATCAAAATATACAATTGCATTTGTATGTTATTAAGTAATATTAACGTAATATTTGATGCTAAAAAACGCCAATAAATGCCGTAATATGTTTAAATGTAATATTTTTGCTAGCAAGTTACGATTTCTTAAGTCTTGCCAGTATAAAATAAATTTTTCACTTACTTAAGTATCATGCTTTTAGAATTAGGTTGTAAAAAATACCTAGTGTAAGGGATATGATGCCCGTTTTACGTATTATCGATTTTTCTGTTTTTTTAAGAGTATGATATAAAAATATTTATGTTATTTTTATAAATGCAGAACAAATTTTGACAGCCATTTTGTTTATAGATCCACCCATATAAAAAAATGTATCGATAATAAAAATCGTCAATATATGTAAATTCGCATTCACAGTATAATTTTACTGTGATTATGTTTAGATGTAAGGGAATTTTTTTTCGTGATACAGTTGAACGGTATTTACAATCTTTTTTATACATTCGCATCTTTACAAGGGATCGATATCGATAAAATAATTTTACCCTACCGTTACCAATGTAATACATCTTGTATTACGCAGGATTTGTTTTGTGTATTAGAATGTTAGATTTTTACTACGCTTTGACATTCATTTTAGAATCTATAAAAAATGATGCTACATAACTAATTTATTTTTGTATTTATCTGTTGCAATATCATTTATCGTAAAAAAAAACGTTAAAATGCACGTTTAAAAAATATATAAACAGAATACGTGCATAAAAAATGCTACCTATTGTCGCAAGCCAGATAAACATAAAACAATACCTGTTTTTTTGCTTATAAAGGCGTTTCAGTCTTGCTTAATGTAAGGAGACAAAAATAAAATAAACAAGAAATTTCTGTATTAGAAGCAGTATACAAAATATTGTACTCTACGCCGTTTTTTGTCATTGTAAAAAAAGTGACACTATTTATAAGAGAAATATTTTTTGCATACGTTATTTTTTCAGCTTTATGGTATTTTAAATTTTTAATTAAATATATATACGGTAAATGCTTTTTTTACGCCTTTTTGTAATTTTTCACCTCATTTTGTCATTTTTCACCACATATTTCATTTTTCACCTCTTTTTGTAAAAAACACCCAAATTGAAAAGTCTCGCCCAAAAAACATATCAAAAACGGCATTTTTTACACGGGTATACATTTTTTTAGATTTTTTGGATTTGACTATAGATCAATACAAAAAAAAAGTCAAAAAAAATAACAAAATCAAATATAGACTAAATCAACAAAAAAATCAAAAGTAGGAATATGATGTAATAAAATGTTAGTTTCATATTATTTTAATAACAAAATAATACAAGAATAAGTAAAAAAGTCATAAAAAAATTACAAAGCGTAGACAAGTAGATAGATAAGTGCCAACAGTAATAAAAAAAGCTAAAAAGGCATACAGCATACACATCTACGTATATATTTTGAAGTAAAGCAGTAATAGTAAATGATTTTTTTTTGGAACAGTGATAAAATTTTAGCACTTTCAGACAATACTTAAACCTTTTTACGAGCGATTTATGCACAGAATGAACGCGTTGTAAAATTTGTGCTTTGATTGCAGCTGGAAGGCCATGATTTTACGTTTTTGTGTAATTTTTTGCTTCTGGGTCTTTTAGTTTATTTCAATTGCTGTAGCGTAAAACTTAATTTATGAAGTTAAATCTTGGAAATTGTTGTTTTTTGTTAACCAAAAAAATATTTCAAATTTATAACAAGCGATGTTTTTTTTACAAAACAAAAACTGCGTTTTTTATTAATCAGTCGTATGAATTATACAAATATATATTTTGGAAAGCGCTTTACCTAAAAACGCGTATCTGCCTAACATGTATATACGTCTTGGAGTATTAAAAATTTTAAAAGAAGAGTTTTGCCGCTTACTTCCAGTATACTTCGCTAAAAGGAAGATTTAAATTTGTAAAAAGTGTTATCAATACACACGAAAAAAACACAACAAAGTTTTAAAATTGCAAAACATACAACTTACTTGTATTACTGTAGAAAAAGACTTTTCGTCATTTTATTAGTTTCTATTAGTTCTCCGTGCACGACACAAAAAAATGCAAATATATTTGCTAATATGTTGTTGAACTTTGGCTAATTTTGTGCTTATTTTACTTCTCAATAGGTTTGATTTATTTCTGCTCAAGAAATAAAATTTAACAATTTTTTATTAAATTTACACCTTTTGCTTAAACCTTATTATCAAAAAACCTAGTGTTGACAGGCTATGTCCGATGCTTTACATTTTGTTTTTATTATATATATTAGACTCTTGTTTTAAGGCGGTAAAATAAAATTTTGTTTTTTTACTTATTCTTGTTGTATTTATTATATTGAAATATCATGAAACTAACAGTTTTTTACAGTATATTACTACTTTTTCTTTTTTTACTGATTTGCTCTATTTATTTATTTTGCAAGTTTTTTCTGCTTTTTCTATATAGATCTATAGTCAGAATTTACAAATCTAAAAAAATGTAATACCCGGGTGAAAAAATCTAATTTTGATATGTTCTTTTGGCGCGACTTTTTAATTTAAATGTTTGTTACAAAAAGGGGGTAAAAATTTACATACGGGAGTAATAAATTATAAAATGGGGTGAAAAAAGACTTTACTTCATATATACACCTACACCTGCTTTACTTATTTGAGTTTACCTTAAAATGTTTTTGCATTTTTTAGTGTTTCCAAATATGGCTTTAAAGACAAAAACATCGAAACACAAAAAAAAAAAACAACAACTAAACTAGATAACTTTTAAAAAAAGCATTTCAAAAATTTTAACATCTTAATTAGCATATTTTCCTTTTTATAAAAACTGCACATTTCATGAGTTAAACTTTGCAATAAATGCATGATCATGCTCTTTTGCTGTTCATATGCACGTTCAAGATCTTTTTTTTGTAGTCTTTTTTTTTCGAACAAAAAAATCAAAACAGTATTTTTTTAGCAAAATGATATCTGTCCCGTTAGTTCGTAGAATTTAATGGCAATTCGTTAGAATAACTTCTCGCGCTAGCATTTTTTTTTAGTGCAAATAAGATTAAAGGTGTGTATACATAAATAGAAGTAACTAAACAAGAGAATATATTATAGGTTTAACTTTTTTTTAAAAAACAGAAACTATACAAAAACTATTTGTACATGCTAGTATAAAAAAAAATATAAGCCCTGAAAAACTCGCATTATAAAAAAAAGCAATAAATGCATTACTTTAAAAGGTCAATAAAGAAACATCATCCAACACTATAAATTTAAAAACAAATTTTCCGTAGCTCAGAAGGGTAAACAGATGCAAATCTTTTATCTTACGGTAAAAAATAACATTTTTATATTAGTAAAAAATAGACCGTATTTAAAAGAATTAACATTTGAGTTTTTTACACATCTTATTAATGCAAAAAAAAAAATACAGTCATGATTGGTAAGCATATTAATTTTATAATAAGCCATATATATAATAAATAAAGCAGTCTACTCATATCTGTAACATTTTTCTCAGTGTAGATATTTTTTACGATATATTGATTTATGGTTAAAAGCAGTTTCAATATAAATTATATATTCTAAAAACACTAATAAAAGTTACGAATAATTTTTGGAGTAGAAATTGTACTACGTCAAATTATTTCCATTGTACGCACCGGTCATAAAAATCATCTTTACTAGTATCACTAGATGCATAAAAAGGTTTGAAGGTTTTTCTCGTATAATAGACAACCTTTTTAACCTTTACACAACTGCTATATGATTTTTATATGTTCGTTTTTATGTGTATAGTACACATCTTTAAATAGTAAGTTGCAATGCATTAGATAGTGTATTGTGATTTATCACGGTTTACTTTATTCATTTTATTCCTTTTTTTCATTGTAATAAAACTCTAATCTACGACTAAAATATCTGCCAGCAGAGTGTTCGCATATACGTTGTGCGCGATCGTTACTGAAGGTGTACATAAAAAAAACTAAAACCTAATTCTTGGTTGTTAATGGGTAGATTAGTTTTTTTGTCGTATTTATTATGACAAAAAATTAACATTCAAATACCAAAAAAGAACGTATAAAGTAAATTTTACTAAGCCTAGCGGTTAAAAAAACCCTAGTCCAAGCAAAACTCTTTCTATTACACCACTACAGCAAATTACAAATAAATGTTGTTATTTATGTTTGTTTTTGTATAATAACACAAAAAAATATATTTTATGTTTTCTTGCTATAAAAACACGCTTTTTATTAATAATCGATTTGATTTGTCGTTTTTTTACAGCATAAAGCATACTTAAGATCACTTAGAAACGAAATTAATTTTCTTCTTCTCGGATTTAATAGCCTAACAACATTGCAAAACGTAAGAATTTTTTATGATTCTTAAGCACGCAAATCACTTATTTCAACATAAAAAATAAACTGTAAGGTAAAATACTTTATTGTTTGCAAAGATCACTTAAAAACTTTTGTCAAAAATATACGTTAAAAATCAAAAAATTCTATATTAGTCAATAAATATATAAATAGAAACTATACAGTAGTCAATCTAATTCTTCGCAAATTTTATACAGAAATTGTTCTATATCGAAATTAATTTTTTTGATAAAGTTTAAAGTTTAGAAACAGCAGCCATTTTATGTAGAAAAATTGTATAAAAAGTTTTTTTAACTTTGTTTTATGTTCCAAATCTACAAAAAAAAAAATTATTGCTTTATGGTATAAAATGCCAAAAAGTAGTATTCGCGCAAAAATATACGCTTTAAAATTGTTCATAGTGTGAAATAAATTTTTACAATGTAAGTGAGTGCAATCTAATTATACTTTTTTGAAGTTAGCTTTTTTTAAAATGATATTACTTTGAAAAAATATCTGCTTAATCATTAAAAATTGTATGGTTTTTTTTTTAACTTTTTGATACTCACAAACGAATTATTACAGTCCAATTCAGCATGCAGTTCAACAAAATGATTTATTTTTAAAAAAAGATTTACATAATTTTATTTTACAAAAAAAAAGCCTTTACCAATATATTGGGCTTTTATTGTCCAATACACTGTAAACTGCAAAAAAAAAAACTTTACAAAAATACAAAACGAAAAAAACTCTACAAAACATCACAATATCTTTTCAAATACACCTAGTATAGCAAGAATACCCTGCATCCTACAAATCAAAAAAATAGCGACCCGATTTTAAAACACCCGACCCGAACCGCACCCAGAACCCGGGAAAAGCAAAAAAACCTGGTCATGTACCACCGAAGTTTTATTCCCAGGACGGATTCGGACGGATTATTGCACATTTTCCGGGTTCCGGGCATGCATAAATATTTTAGATTTTTTTTGCAATTTTTTTTTTTTTACAAAAAGGACAAAATCACAAACATGGTGTACCGTGAAATTTGTAACCCCGTGATGTTTTCGGACCCCTGTATGATTGCTGAAAAACACAGCAATGACACATATTGCAAATCAAAAAAATAAACTACGTTAATTACAGCATTAGACAGATTTATACTTTATTAGTGGCATTATATATGATTTTAAGCTGTATATAAGTATGTAAAGATAAGACGTTTTATATTAATGAAATAATCACAAAAACAATGTTAAAAAGCGTAATATCCGTCATAAAAACACGTACAAGTATACAATATTGGCATTAAATTTTTCACATAAATTGACAATTTTTATAGAAGAGAAAAAAAAATACATTTTCGTGCTAAATAAAAAAATACTAGTATATGCATAATTATATGTATTACGAACCACATTTTTCAATTAATTATATTGTTGTTTTAGACAGGTCCAAAAACTCACAGCGTCCGAAAGGCTAACTGTGAGATTTTCGGAATGTCAAAAACTTTTTCAAAAGACTTGTGAAAAAAAACACTTTGTTTAAAGAGTATCTAAACATACGGGATATAATTTTTAAAAGCAATGTGCCTGTTGATGCATTATTATGCCAAATTTATTTATCACTAAAAATTAACATAAAAGTGAACTGCAAAAAAAAAAACGGAACATATATAGGGGTGTTCGCAAAATCTCAAATGAACTACAAAAAAATCTAAGCCTGTTTGTTATAGCATGCTAAGTAAAGTTATTTTGGATATACAAAGTAATAAACGCGAAAGTTTGTATGTTCGTAGAATGATTTACGGAACTAGTTTGAAAAGGTCAACGTCTAACAAATCGACCAAAAAACAGAAAGATTTACGAAGATATTGGGGACGACCGTAACGATTTTTTTAAAGTATGGAAAATAAAGGTATATCACAGAATAAAGGTTTATCATGGTTTTTCGCAAAGGAGAAACTAACGCGATAAAAACAATTAGTTATTCGTCTATAAAATTTTTTTCTTATAGCGAAAATATATGCATTTATCTTTTTTGCTCTGCTTTATTTGAAGAGTATTACGAAATGAAGTAATGGTTTTAAAAGGTATATGCCAAAAAACCAAAAAAAATGTAGAATTGAGACAAGCTATTTTTCAACTTTTGTTATTTTTTTTTAGGGATTAATTCCTTACTGCCCATACTTTTGTCATTAAATTCTTTAATGCCTATACTTTTGGCAAGAAATTCTTTAATGCCCATGTTTTTAGTGAACAATAATAAAGACTGCTACGAAAATGTCGTTCGACAAAATACCAAGAGAAAATCAACATTTAACAAAAAAATTATGTCTAAGACGAAATTTCCTGGTAAATATATTCTGGAAACAAATGTCCTGACAAATCGTTTATGGATTCAAATACCAAATGAACGAGTTTTCCTGGGACAAAATAACAAAGGAAAAATATATAACAACAAGAAAGTTGTCTTTAAAAGTACTTCCTTGTATAATTTCTCTTGGTACAAATAACTCAGGAAAAAGTTCTTTGAACAAAAATTCAGCAAGAAAAAATTGTTAAAAAACAAATATATGGAAAAAGAGTAAAATTGCTTGGACATGGTTATGCATTAAAATGTCTAAATAAACAGTATTTACTGATTTATTCTATTGGTGGAAAATATTCTAGGCGAATACTTCGAAAATAATATGTCTCTGATAAAATGTCCAGAACAATTATCAGCAAAGAACGTCAGTAAAATGAAAATATCAAATTGTATCAGTAATAAAGCTGTAATGAGAGCCTTGTCCACCCACTTACATTCTTAGTTAAAAATGGGCAATATTCACCTTAGCCCAGGATGGGCTGAGGAAGGGCATGCAGCCCAAAGGATAGAAAACGTTTCCAATGTTTGTGATTTTTAAAATAGAACCCCAGTCCCAGCCAAGCGCAGTCTGGGCCATCGTGGGTTCCGATCGGATGACAGCTCTTCAGGGATTGGGAATATGGTATGGAATAGGGGCGGCATTTTTTTTTGGTTTTTGCCCATAATGGCCATTATGGTAAAATATCACAACTACGCCAGTACCAAAACATGCCCTTTAGACCCATAAAAGACAAAGTATGCTTTACTTGTAAATAAAACACAGATTTAGCTATTTTTACGAACACCATCGTATTGGTATCACTTTAAAAATATGGGTTTTGCACTATACCGTATAGTTTGGGTTTACTATACACTTACTAACACTATAACGTATAGTGTATAGTAAAAGTACATTTTTGATTTCGATGATATTTTCTCTTGGAATATTTTGTAATTGAAAAATGAATTTACTACAACCTATTTTACAACAATTACCTAAAGTTAGCATAACCATTAAACAAACATCTGTATAGCAAAACAATGTTTAATGCACTTGCAATTGTAATAATTTGTTGATGTGAAGATAAAGTGAATAAAAATATAGATCAACAGTTAAAGTCGAATACAAAAAAGCAAAAACATAAAAAAGTAAAAATTAAACACAAGTAAAAGAATGACCTTTTATCTAATAGCAAATACTAACTTATTTAAATTTTTTTCGGGTAATAAAAAACTACGGTGTTAAAAAATGAATATTTAGCACATAACAATATTTAGTTGTGTACCTAATTGATTTAGTTGTTTTTATTTTGTATTATATGTTTCAATGTTTTGTTAATTTTGTGGTTTAAACACAAAAAAATGCATTTAATGGATATGATATACGTTTGACATCTATTTAAATCCTTTATCTTTACTGGTAATTTATCCCTATGCAAAAAGTCAATATTAACCGAAAAAAATATTTGTCGTAAGTTTGTATTTATACAACACTAACAATGTATAGTAAACATACTATACGCTTACTATACACTTACTATACGTATAGTACTATACCGTATAGACAAAACCTCGATCCATACTTTA
This sequence comes from Agrenia bidenticulata, assembly GCA_034694785.1. NCBI lineage: Eukaryota > Metazoa > Arthropoda > Collembola > Entomobryomorpha > Isotomidae > Agrenia > Agrenia bidenticulata. Next base: position 11,457 of record JAQFYM010005643.1, read on the forward strand.
AATGTGTCGAAACCTTCAAAAAAAATTTCATTTTTACGAACTACTAATATTTTAAATCATAAATTAGCAGTACCGCTATGGGCAAATTATGGTAAAAAAAATTTAATGACATGTATAAAAATGCCTGTTTAGGTTAATCGTTTATTTATTCTTCTTTTCACATAATTTCTGGATGTCTGGAAGTCCCCAAAGACTTTTGTTATATCTTATTAACATTGTCATGTAAATGTTTCACGCGAATTTTTTTTTTTGATAATCTATGGCTAGTTTAGAAACACCTAATAATCTTCCACAGTTTTTTTTGATGTAGGAATTTCGTTTATATGTAAATATTCCTCTAGCTTGATTACAGGCAAAAATTTAATAATATAAGTTATTTACATACTTTGCATCCATGATTTATGAAGCATGCCATAACATATTTTGCTCTTTATATCTTGTATAAAAAAATTAAACTGTAAATGCTCTAATGCCTATAACCAAAAAGAAATATTTTTTCAGTAATGAATGTGTTTAATGTTCTTTTTGTACTAATTTAAATATTAAACTTTAATGAGTATTTTTAAAGCAATTAAATTACCCCGTCCTTAGAAACAAAAACAAAAAATGATTGCCCCATATGTAAAATAATGAAATTCTCATCCCTCCATAATGGTCATATATTGAATAGCCATTATGGAAGAAAGCCCTATTTTTTACCGACCCCTGCAGCTCTTATCATTCAATGCAGTTTCTCGGAATTATTATTATTTGTAATTCCAAGTATTTTGAATTGTAAATATATGCAACTTTTACTTATAGAAATACCGTAATTAATTCTTATTCAATACTCAGCAACCATAAAAGTAGCTTTTAAGTGTTTTAATTCTAAATGCACGGTAATTCCTGGAAGTAGAAATTTCGAATACTACGAATTGCAAATACTCGGAATTTGACATATTACTAATCCCAAATATTTAGAATTTCAAAATGTGGTCATTCCAAATACCGGAATTCTAAATAAAATGAATTCCAATTTTTCGGATATCAACTAGTAAAAATTCCGAATACTCAGATTTATATATAGTAGCAAAAAAAAGATAAAAATGCATTGGAGTAAATAAATGACAATATGAAACTAACTTATCAGGTAAATTACAAATAAATCAATTATTATATTGAAGTTAAACTATAATACCTATAGAAAAATAGGGGTACCATAAGAGAAAAAAATCCCTATATAATTGTAGAGGGGATAGAACCATTATGGTGTGAGGGCCCTACAAATTTCGACCTCCTGCCAAACAGTATTAAAAAACCTTGCAAAAACTAGAATTATAGTATTCATTGTTTAAATTATTTAATTTTGATGTTTTAACAGTTATTTTTGTAAATACGTAATGAAATCCACTTGCTTTCATTCACTTTTGTAGATAAAGATACTTGGATATGGATAGAATCATCAAAAAAAAATACGTTGTTAGTTT
>JAQFYM010005644.1:0-12921 GCA_034694785.1 Agrenia bidenticulata
CGGCTGCAAACATGACGTTTTTATTTGCAACAACCACACTTTTTATAGCCTGAAGGATGTTATTGAATGCAATTCGACGAAGTTGTTTGACAACCGTCGATATTAAATGACAATGTCACTATATTGATTGCAAACGTGACGATATAGTTCATTAAACCCTATATAATTTTAAGGTTTTTTTGCGTTATTTGGCAAAAAAATTAATTTAAATGCATTAAAATATTTTCGGGTATTTTCGGGTATAAGCGGGCCGGGCCGGGCCGGGTCGGGTAACTTTTATTTTCAAGATTTAAAAACGGACCGGGCTGGGCCGGGCTAATGCAGACCTCTAATTCAGATGCCCTGATAGAAGAAAATAAACTATAAATATGTGCAGTGAATTTGTCTTGGTAAAAAAAAGATAAAAAATTCTATTATTTAGTTCAAAGTAATCTAAATTTTCTATTTTTCACTCCTCATTGATCATACATTGTCTTACATTAAGTTTTATATGCAAAAAAGACTTATGGATTTAACACTTGTAAGAGTAAAATACTTAAACTAGGGCACAAAATGCTTTTTTGTATTGACTATACGTTAATTGTATATATACATTTTAAAAATAAGTTATATTTTGACATACTTTTATAAGCCACTGGCCTTGTAGGAAAAATCGTATTTTATTTATTTTTTAAAATTAACAATTAAGAGACGTATTATAGGTTTACTTGAAATGAAATATTACGTAAATATTTCTATGATTATGCATCGCTTATGTTTTTTTAATAAAAAATATTGGTTTTTAAGTTTTTAGAAATGCCTAAATTTATTATTTAGACTAAAACCACAATCTTATAATAGCCCATAAATGTTTATAACTATAACAGCAACTGTCAAAATGCTCTTCATTGTATAAAACAAGATATTTGTTGTATAATACTACAGGTTTACCCATGTAATTGTTAATATTCGAATATCCGAATTTTTTTTTCAAAAAACGGCGACGGATTCGTAAGAAAAAAGGGTTAATTTTGTATTTATAAAGCTAATAAATGAAGTGGAACAACAGCCATTTTTATGCATTAGCATTGAAAGGTCTTTGTAATGCTATGTACTAACCTTAAAGCAATATTTAGCGCCGTCAATAAACAGATTTTCGATTTTTGAATGCTAATTTTTTTTTGATCCATTTAGCTGTCCCACACCACAAATATTGTAATTTGACACATTTATGAATTGATTTGTGCTATTTTAAATAATGTCATTAAAATAAAACTGTTGTATGTTTCTCAAGTGTTTTCACAAATATATTTACGATAAATATCGATTTTGATCCGTTGTCTAATCAAAAAAATGTGATAATTCTTTGTATAAAAATCCACTATAAGTTTCCTTTGTTTTCTATACAGATTTTTTGTATTTTAATTGCTTGATATATCTGATCTGAATAAATTGTAATATTGAAACACTACATAAAAAAATATTTTATTTTAATATGGTCGCACTCAATTAGAGGACACATAAAATATGCAATTTTGGTGAAAAGTGTTTCTTGTTTGTCTAAAAATTATATTTATTTGTTTTTATTGTATTTATTTTTCATTCTTCTTATAAATATACAATTTCGCATGCGTATAATACTCTTCTTCTGATTTAGAAGTGAAATGCCCCCTGTTTTTGTAAGATAAAAAAAGCCGTGAAAAAAAACACACTATATTGATCACTCTCAAACCGAAGTTATTTTTGAATATTTTACCTACCTTGCTATTACCGATTTTCTTTCGAATTTAATTCCTTTTTTCTTCCTTTTGTAAATCAAGGGGGTAGGAATTTTTTTATCAAAAAAAAACTAACCAGAAAAAGCCAAAAAGCCAAAAGAAAAACTATAATACTGTATAAACACAAAAATAATAAAAAACTTTCTCTTTTTCTGTATTCTTTGGCTCTATATTATGTTTTAGGGCCTAAAATGAAATTACTACTAATACGATGACCTTATGTTATCATTGCAATAATAAAAAAAAAGCAAAAAATATATAAAAGGTTGTCCTTATAATTAGAATTTTTCTCCGTATAGGACTTCAAATTTTTATGTTAAAAATATATTTTATTTCTACAAATGCTAAATTTTGTAAAGCGCACAACATCTTAAAACTATGCTTTAGTGCGAGTTGTGTTTTAACAGTTAAAATTATATAAAAACTTAATTTTTTTATTAATTCAATTTTTTTTGGTACGCTTTCAATTAATTTATAGATTTTCTTAGCTTCTATGTAAATTTACTGTAATGTATATGAAAATGTAATAGAAAAATTTATATTTTCGTGGCAATCTTTAAATATATTAAGTAAAAAATAAATATATTTACAATTTTAGTTAAGGTTGGCTTATAGTTTACTCTCATGTTGTTGTTTATTGTCTTTTTTTACCAAACAAAATTATCGAAAAAATGATTTATGTAAGACAGATAGCAACACGCAACGAAAAAACGAGTGTGGCAAAATTAATCAGTAAAATATAGAATGATTCAAAAATACTTCTTTAAATTTTTTTTTTGGAAAAAAAATACTAATAATCGAAAAAAATAACTTAGAAAAAACGAATGTATAAAATATATAGACAAAAAATTTGGCATTTTTAGTGTTTTAAAACGTTAATTGTTTGTTAATAACCATTTAAAATATTATTTATTTTTAAAACAAACTAAAATTTATTTTTATAAAAAAATCGGAATTTTTATAAAAAGTTGATATTATCCCGCCCCGGATAAAAATATTTTTTTATAAAAATAGGGGCAACCTACAAGAACATGGTCGTATTTTTAAAAAATGCATAATCGGCTATAAACTGTAAGACTTATTGTTTATTTGGCTACTACTATCTAAGGACAAGGTATTTATTTACTCCCCTAAATTCATAAAATGAAGAGTAACAAACAAGCCGAGTCCCTATTAGCAGCATTGATATCCGATCATCTTGCATATGTGTCAGCACCTAACACATACAAAATTTATACTACCCACACAAAAACATTTGATGAAGGCGTTTACAACAAGTTAAAGAGCAAGAGTGCGCTTAAGAAACTAATTGAAAATAAGGAATATGATCAGACCCTTGAAATGACAAAACAAGACCCAGAATATAAAGGAATTCAAAAGGAAGTACAGAAATGCATATTCATAGAACACATTAAGAGTGATAATTATGAAAAGGCAATTGAGATTGCCCAAATGTATCGTAAAGATATATGTTATGTAAGTGAGGATAAAATGATTGATAAATCTAAATATACCAATGAAATTGATTTAGCAGCGGATGAAGATAGCGATGAATATATATTTTCAGTACTTGGCTTTTCTGATGTAAAGAGTGCTATAGCAAAATATGACAATACGAATAGGGACAAGAAAATAATAAACATATTGATGAAGAAGACCATGAAAAAAGAGAAGGGAAGAGACAGAAGTTTATGCGAGCTAGCAATGAACCACCTAGATTGTATTAATTACTTTATGAGTGGTGATCATTGAAATTGTAAGTAAATAAGGGGTAATAAAAAGTCTATTAAATTATTAGTAATGCCAGATAGACTTGCGGTAGTTATAAACCTATAAATACATTTTAATTATATATTCAAATAAAAAAAAAATATTTTTAACACCGTATATTTATTTTTAACCAAAGGACATACCTTTTTGCTGATAGCAAAGTAAACGTACAGTTTTTAAGTTGTTTTCTTTACGCTGTGCGTAAAATTTTAACTGAAGCCTTTCTTTACGTTTTTACATATTTTTTCTGATCGTAAAAACCATTTTTTGGGCGTGTATCTTTTTTTTATCATGGGAAATATTTCTTTTTACTATAGGTAAGTTTGCGATTTATGACACATGGACAGGCCTGATTAAATTCGGATATTTGTCAAAAAAATCCGAAACATCCAAAAAATAAAACACATCTAACTTTCGGATTTTAAATTTTACAGCACCCTTTACAGAGCAATGTTTGTTTTTTAGGCTGTAGATTATCTTCTTTATGATTGTGGCAACCATATAAAGACTATGGAAATACACCACTTACTTTTTAATATATTTTAAAGGAAAAATTATAACTCTTTTGTTTGCAAGACTTGTAAAAAACAACAATATGTCGTCCACTAATATTCAAATTATATTTTAACATACATTTAACTACACAATGTGTAAAAATTTTTTTTTTTCGTATGCAGTTATAATTTTTAAAACCTCTTATATGTGTTTATACTACAGCCATATAGTTCCGTATATGATATCAGAATGCTTAAAAACGACTTTGCCTGTTTAAACATAAAACACAATCGTATTATATTAGTGCTATTCAAGCACTAAAAAAAGATGGGCAGTACTATTTATCAAATTGATCGGTATTACTTAAAACGTGGTATTAAAAAACACACGAAATAAATTGTGTATGTGTATTTATAGTGTCAAATTTTTATTGAAGATTTTTCCGGATTATGCAATTGTAAGTGCAGCTAAAATACAAAAAATTAAGAGAGAAACAAATGGTTATCAAATTGATGAACGCGTTCTTATATATTATACATATTCCATGTTTTTTACGTGCAATGTCATATGTGCATTTAATTCTATAATAGTTATCTTTATCACAAAGCTTGAAAAAAAAGTAACTTGTATAGAAATTTTAGACAAGCCTTTGATAACAAATGACAAGTAAGCAAAATTTAAAAACTTTTCGTGTACAAAAATAAGTAAAAATTCTGATGAAGTGTTTCAAAAGAAATCAATTAATTTTGTGTGTCGATATATCATATGTTTATCCTGGGTACATATTTGCACTTTAAAATTGTATATATGATGGTAAATCATGTATTGTAATTATAGGTATTCAACTTAGGGCGTGTTCTTTTTCGGCACCTGAAGATTTTCTCTTATAATTCAGGGCTAAAAAATGTTTGGGTGCCTATTCTGGGGAGCCGCACCCAGGAATCGGCACCCAGAAAAAAAAAAACAAGAATTTTGCAAATTCCCAGACTCCCAAGAATTAAAAATCTTCAGAGTGGTCTGGGTATTTCGAAAATTAAAATGTTAAAAAAAATGAAAATAGATAAATGAAAATAAAAATAAAAATAAAAGATTAATAAAGACAATTACACGTAAAAATGCACTTAATTAAGAAAAAGTAATAAAATCGCAAAAATACAAATTATTGCTATTTTTTAAAAAATGACAATAAATATCAATAAAAATCACAAAAAAGTACCAAAAATAGTAAAAACAGCTGAATCTGATGCAAAAAGATACAAAAGTGAAAAAGTCCAAATTACAAAAAAATATTTTAGAAAAAGTTAAAAATCCAAAAATTCAAATAAAAGAAGATATAAAATATGGTAAAAACAACTTACAACACCTTTAAAACATGCAAGCAAAAACAAAAAAGTGAATATAAACATGAAGAAATATTACTACTAAAACATACACTTTTCATATAATAAAGATGACACCTATATTGTGTTATTTTTGTAAATGCAAAAAAGGTATTCTTTATATGCGCAGTTTATATGACTAAAACATATAAAAATCGCATTGATATATGGGTTAACTTTTTTATCCTGCTTCAAGTAGCGGCAATCGGTGTTTTTGTCATTTGCTTATGCAAAGCAAACACTGTCAATACGCAAAGTAATCAAGCAAAGTTGTACCCAAAGAATTGGTCGGTTAATAATATTTAAATGTACTGGAAAATATAAGGAAATATATATTTTTATGTCGAAAAATTCTTTCTTTGATTCTGAAAGTATACAACCAATTTTTTACAAGATATATGATTTTTGCTTACATATGCCTAAGTAAGTAAAAACTAAAAAAAACTGAAAAAAATGTTGTAAAGACCTACTTATAATGCTCAAATATCTATTTTAATATGTACATGTATTATGCTTATACAGTAATTTTTTCCGTAAATATTCAGATCATCAAATAATAATATTTATGTTTCCTGACAGCAATTTTTTGCAAAACCTGGTATGCTAGTCTATGTTTTATAATATCTTCACTTTCAACAAACACAGGAGCATAAAGAAAAATAATATACGTTGGTATGAGTTTAATCCATCGTTTCAAAGAAATTTGTTGTATTAAATTTTGACATAAATATTAAATCCAATGTAATTGATACCAACTCTGCAAAAAATCTTTATTTCGATTAAAAATGTGTATTTGCTGTTTTCTTACATGTAAAATATATCTTTTATAAAAAAACCCAGACTTTTAAAAACATGTTCTTTTTTTCGCACCCAGGAACTGATTCCCAGGAACCAAAATCTCTGTAAAGAAGGTTACTGGGTGCTTAAAAAGAACACGCCCTTAGATAGAAGCAATTGTTAAAAATAAAAATTCAATATTATACATGGTTTTAAATATTCACCACGAAATTAATGGCTCGATCTTATTTAAGATTATTAAAGCGTAATACAAAATGACTAGCCGCACCATTTTAACTTTAAAATATTATTTAGCATATATTCATAAAAAAAAACAATAAGTGCAAAATATAAAATTTAAAATACGGGTCTACCTTCTATAATGTCAAAATTCTTTTATATGAACATTCACACTTACTCTTTTATTGTAGCATAAATTTTTTAAATGAACATTTTTATTTTTTTTACTGTAAGAATTATAAGCAAAAAATAATGTGTTTATCTAATGTGGAAATCTGTCTAAATTATTAATTAATAATATTAATGAAACAGGAAGCCCATATATAACAAAAAGTAAGTGACAATTTAATTTACAAGCATCATATGGCCTTTTTTTGCATCTTATATATTATAAATCTACAAAAACTTACAATGCAGAAATAATTTTCTAATAAGTTTTTTTACATAGAAGTAAAGCCATAATAATGTAATTTATATTATATGTCTTATAATCTACGTTAGTTTTTAAACTTTTTAATACACATTGACCACATTAGTAGCAATTTAAATTTGTCATTACGTGAAATAATAGAATATATGTGTTAAAGAGTATTTAACAACACTTAGGAGTTTTTATGGCATAAGCCTTTTTTTTGTGGTGACTTTATTTTTTTTTGTATTTCTTATACTTGAAGTTAAAATAGTTCCCATAAAACTCCAATGTGAACATTAAAAAATTTGCACGCAAGTTTTCACATTAAAGAAGGGTGACTGTATGTAGTTACACCATTCGTTCGCATAAAATACTATGTATATATTGCTGAGATAAAAATTTCGCTGTATCTGATCATCTTTTTGGGTTTTTTCGAAAATAACGCAAACTAGCCTATTTTTTTGGCGTATTTGCACAAAAATACGCTATTTTTATTATTTTTAAAACCAACCCAAAATTAATCAGGCCTGCTCATGGTTAAAAACCTATTTTTTCTATATTTTTTGAATTTTACATTTATATATGGGTAAGTAAATACCATGCAGGATTAGAGTTGAAAATTCTCTTTTCGTACGTCATTTACAATTATAAAAAAACAGTTGGTTTTTTACCAATGGCAAATTTAAAATGCAAAGTATACATGGTTAAAAATTCAAGCCAAACATAAAAAAATAAATTTTTATGGCAAAAAAAAAATCCCCTTAAAGTATAAATTTTACCATTAGAGATACACGAGTGTAAAATTTACACAAAAAAAAGATTTGCTTTTATGTACGATAAATCCATCAAAATTGAGTTACTCAGAAATTTGAAATACAAAAACTCTATAAGTAAATTTATTATTAACGAATGGGATTGTATCATATATCATGAAAAACCTAGTTTAATTCGCAAACTTGCTGTGTGTTAAACAAACGCGAACTTAATGAGTTTAATATTTTTAATAAGTTGGTCTAATTTTCTGTCAGCAATTTTTCTGCCAGGTGCACTTTTTTAGCTTAAAGCGAAAAGATTATGTTCTTATAGTTATAAAAATATTTATAATTTTATATTGAGCGACTAAAAATACAAATTTATCTTATTTTCCCCGCTTGTTGTAGATTCTTTACATTTGTACAAAAACACCTAAAATAATCTAAATGCAGTTTATAGTATACATAAAAGTTTTATATCCTGTCTGGAGTACTTTTTTTCATGCCTAAAAAACCAAAAAAATAGATGGCTTAAACCACAACTTAAAAAATTATTATATAGGCTATACATTTATAGAACAGCTTATGCGTTTTTTTATGAACCTGTAGGCGCATTTTATCCATTTAAGTAAGTTTATATATTCTGATATCTATTAAAAGATAGCAAGAAGGTTAAGATATAATATGTACTTTTTTTTGTTAACTTTATTTCATTTCATTTAATTGTTTTTTTTTATTGCAATAACAATGTACGTAAATGATGGCACTTTATACTATATTCTGTTTTTAAAATTATAAAAAACTGCAAATGTAAAAGAAATATGTAAATGCATAGTTTAAATTTTGTACAAGAACTACCCTCTATATATGCCATTTTCTTGTGTATCCTCAGTTTTTGAATTTTTGTTATTTAATAAAATAGTTTTTAATATCACCAAATGATACGCCGAATCATGTCTAGCGCAATTTTTACAAGTATGCATTCCGAAACAAAACTTATACGTCTTTTGGGAAAGCTACAATACGTTTACAAACAAAAAAAAAATATAATGTACCGAGTAAAAAAAACAACTGAGTGAATTCATTGTGTCTTAATGCAATTTTTTTCTGCTTGCAGCGTAAAAATATTGTGTAAATTATGTTTAATAGACGTAATTTTTTTAATTGAAACAAAATACATTTAAAACATGTAAAATAAAATAAAACTGCACAGAAAAACAACTATAAAATTAATATGGTTTTAAAAACTGGCCGAACAGTATTACATGCGCCAAAAACGTATTAATACGCCATTAAAGGTTTTTTAAGATGCGCTTCTGCTAGGGATTCCGCTGACATTTCGACTTTTTTTTATCCCGGGATCATGACCAACCCATAAAACGTACTGAAAAACGCGTTCTATATTTTTCGTGACATTTTATTTGTAATTATCTGTTATATTTGCTTTATTTGATATTTTTCCGTTGTTAGCTGTCGTTATGCTTATGTTTTTTCAATAAATATTTAACCTCCCCCCGGTTACCAAAAATCCCGTTTCCCGGGATCTCGGACAAATTTTCGGTTTTTTTGAAACCCGGGAATTCCGGATCCCGGAGTTTGACATCCCTCGCTCCTGCCTTTTACTTCTATTTCATGTCATCTTATATTATTGAAAAAACCATTTAAATCGTCGATTGTAATTTCAAAATATGAGTTATGTATCTGAGCTGACCATTTGATGCCTAAGCTCAGTTTCTTAATTTTTTTCGGCAAAAAAGGCCCATTTTTTATCCCAAGCCCAGAATGAGCCATTTGCGCCAAAGAGAAGCTATATAGCCCCATGAAAAAAACAGGAAATTAAAAAAAGAGGGATAAATTGTATGAACAGCTGTCGTAGGCCTGTTCGGTTTCTCATAATAACCAGCTCTATTAGGTTCTTGGTTATAAAACGTGGATTTTTTCTTTTGAATAATCACTTATATTCTCTTTAAAATATTCCTGGAAAATAGCATAAAATAGTTTATTTTGCGCATACAAAGCTACACTAAAACTTTTGATAGTAAAAAAGATTAAATGTATAAAAAAGCACGTACGTATCATATTTTAAACAGACGTAAAAATATTTGTAGCATTACCTTACGAAAAAACAAAAATTTTACCTTTTTGCATTATATAATTTATCTGGCCCTGGAAGTGGGTATATCGTCAAAAAACATTTTTACAATTTTATTTCAACTATTAAACTATTATGCTCTTATAATTTTGTTATAGGTTTGTTAATTTTCAGTTTTAAAAAGCTTTTTTATTGCTTAAAAAGAGGATAAGGTAAAGAAAAATCCCAATTCTTAGAACTAATTTGTATTGAGCTGCAAAAAAATTTATAAAAATTTTTTTTTCCGCTAAATAGCATGTAAACTAATAGAAAAACGATTTCAGTGGCATATAAAATTTAGATGAGGGTATAAAAATTAAAAATCTGCAGCAATAACAATATGCTTACGAATCTTTTTTTGTTAAACCAATAAAAGAGTTTTATTATAGAACATTCCAACCATTTTACTATTTATAATCTTCGGCAACCTTTTTCTATAAACATGAATCGGAAAATGGCTGCTGCTGTGTAGATACAACGACGTATCTTTATAAATCAAAAGAAAGGACTTTATTTTTTTAACTAATTACTTTTTTGGTCAATTTGCACCAAGGAACAAGGGTTTTTGTCAATAATTACTTTCTTTTTCGTCTCTTGTATACTTAATATTGCCTCTTAATTTTGGACGGCCATTATACGCAGGGTGCAAAGATTTTCAGAGTAAAGGGTGGGCTTCAAAACCGCCCTTAATATTCCACCGAAAGAAAACGTATAATAATCTCAGTTTTATAAGCTGGTGTTCGTTCAAATATTTCTATTTTAGAGTCTATTCCTTTTAAAATCAATAAATTTATATTTCCAGCACATATGGGTAATCTTGTACGAAAAATTCTTTTTTTTTTATATAAGGAACATAGATTCTACCTTTTATTATTACTATTATCTTTTTATTATGCTAAATTTTCTCTTAACTATTTACTTCCCCTCACTAAACATGAATATAAAAATGAAACCTATGCTGACTTGTGATTTTTTCTTTAGTAATTTTTAAGGCGTCATCTTTTGTAAAATTTTTTTTTCTAAAGTCCGTTTTATTATGAATAACTACACCTAGGGGTACACAAAAATACATAATTAATATACAATTAGTGTACTCCATTAACCGGTTACTAAATTTTTTACTAACTTCCAAACCGTTACTATACGGTTAGTAACCGGTTACCCGGTTAGTTGATTTTTTGCAGAATTATCTTTATGAACATTTTTTTATAAATTTTTTATAAAAAAAAGAGTATAAAAGACAAAGATTGAAACCTATATAATGTTGAAACTCTAGCTCAACTTTTTTGGAATTTTAAGAAGTTTTTAAAATGGTAATTTTACGCGTCAGCTTTGCAGTGTCAAATTATTTACTGCCATAGATCTAAAGCCTTAATAAAAATATACATGCTTTACTACTGAAATAATACGGTATTTACTTCGAGTATAGTTTAATGTTATGTAGTATGTAAAATACAAAACCACATAAAGCCTCTGTATGGTAAAAACGCGTGGTAAAAATGAGTTACCCATTAAACTACAAAAATAGAAGCCGTTATTCGCCCAAAAAAACCAAGCAAAATAAATAATTTCCAAAAAGTCTCGTTTATGTGTATAATTCTTACCCACAACATTATATGTTTTACCAAGATAAAGTAAATACGTATCGTACTCCACGGTAAAAAGAAATACCTTTAGTTAATATAAATTTGAATTTGAACTTTAAACTTTATTGGTAAATCTTCGACTTTTTTTAGGCTGTGATTCTATTCATGGGTATATTATTATAAGAGACTTTAGAGTTTTTTATGTTTTGGAACATATTTATACATCTTAATTTATGTGGATAGTAAAACTCATAAAAATTGATCCAAAAATTTAAATGGGTGCCATATAATTCTTAAGTCACATATCTATACATTATTTGACGTGCAATTTTATGCTTTAAATCACACTTTTTGTGTATGTATACATATGACTACTACTTTTACTATGAGTCTTGAATAGATATTGTAAATTTATTTGCTATGGTATACTTCCATGTTGTGATTAGTAATTACATACGGTGGCAAAATGTTATGAAAATTATATAAATTTTTCTTTTATTAAGTATGTTTACTTGTTTATAAATATATTTCGCATACTAACTCTTTATTTACTTTGAGAAAAAAAGTATATAAAAACAAAAAGACTAACCGGTTACCTTAAAAAACAGAAACTTCCTAACCGTTACTAACCGTACTAACAACTGTTCGGTTAGTCGCTTGGAGTACCCTAATTCAAAGGAAAGTTTATTGTTTGATGATAACATTCACATAATAAAATCTATATCTAAATAAAATAAAATACTTATGTATTTTCTTACTCTACAAAAGGCATAACAAGCACATGCTTAATTTATTATTAATGCCTTTTATTCCATAAAAATGGTTGTTTTTAGTTTAGTTTTGTACATATTCGTAAAATGTAAACTTTTAAGCGATTCGAATCGAAAAAAAAGGAATAGATTTTAGATCCCTAAAAATCCCAAAAATAACCAGCCCGCTCCGCTACGCGTTCCGGGCGTGGGTGGGTAAAAATAGTGTAAAAAAAATTGGGCAGGTTTGCAATTACTAAACTCCCGGGAAAAAAAAATATTTTTTATGATTGAATTTCTTATATTTCGTTTAACATAATTGGTTTTCAAGAGAAAAAAGAGTAAAATTAAAATCTTGGGTTAATTCTTATAAGAGTATGCGATTAAAGGTCGATACTGGTACTTAAAAATAATTTAGAACGAAAATCGCTATTTTTATTTCACATAACAAAATAAAAATTCTATTTCTATACACAAACTTTAATATATTCTGCTTTATATGTAATAAATGTTTAACAACTTTTATAAATACTATGTAATATGATAAAACCTAATTTATTTATTATTATGAAGAACACAGGCTTGAAAACTCTAATTATCAATTTTTAAGTTTTAAAAAAAATATATAAAGAAATAATGTAAAACAAACTATAAAAAAAACAGAAATAGATTTTTTATGACTGCAGAGACCGTTCAGCGTTGCCAAACATGTTTTTTTTTCTACGCAAGAAACGGCATTCACGCCTATAATATATCAAATGTACAATATAAATAATTGATGCAGACCTTTTATATACAGATAAATCAGGCGCGTACCGAGGGGCAAGGGGGTGTACCCCCCTTTCAAAAAACTTTTCACGCCTGAATTTAGCG
>JAQFYM010005645.1:0-12916 GCA_034694785.1 Agrenia bidenticulata
AGATGTTAAGACAAAAAAGTGGGATACAATATGCAAAGAGTTCAGGGAAGAAAATGATGTAAGTATTACCACCACCCAGCTACAAAATAAATGGAATAAGATGATAAAGGAGTACAAAGACACAGATCTACTACGGAATTCATCGGGGGCAGGAACACAGATTAATAATGTGTTGCCGGAGGAAGTTATGAAGGAGTTTGTTAAAGCACGCCAAATGCGCAAAATGTAGACACAGAGAAGGTTAATGATATGCATGATATAGTTGCTAAGAGGATAGCCACTGGCAAGCACGCCATAACACCAGAAAATATAAAAGAAAAAAAAAGAGACATATGGGATGGCTACAACACAAAAAAAAGAGGAAACGAGGAAATACAGATGACGTATCTAATAATATGATGGTAAACTACTTGGGTATGGAGAAAAAGGAAAAGATGAGCAATATTGAAACACGGGAGACACTTGATCAATTAACATCAATGCAGAGGATGTCATATTTTGAGAAATCAGTTGCTATCCTTGATACTATGAATTTAGAAAATGACGAATATGTGAAATATCTAAGAATAATTGCAAAATCAAAAATAGCTATGCAGTTTAGCACCGTTCCTGAAAACCGACGATTAGCACTACTTCAGTATTATACAATTGAAAAACAAAATTAAAAGCGCTTATAAAACTTATTGTCATTTTTTATTTATTTATTTGTTTTTTCATTTTTCAAAAAAAAAGTGGTATTTTTTTTGATTATTTATATACTCTCTTGTTAAATATTTGACCCACATATTTATAGCAAGACTTTCTCATCAAGCTTTGGCTATAGCAACACTCCTATTATTGTTGTTTTCTGTGTTGTTCTCGTCCTGATTTGTTGGTAGCTGGCTTTCACTTATTTCAACCTCACTTATATCTAAATCACTGGCATCCATTAAAAAGTTGTGAAGAAGAAGGCAAGCCATAATTGCAAGATTTATATTTTCTCGTGATAGCATGCCATTTCCATGCCTTAATATTATCCATCTCCGCTTTAAAACTTCAATACATCGTTCGATTACATTCCGTAATTTAGAATGTCGGTGATTAAATAGCATTTTATAATTATTTGGCCCGTTAATATTACTATATTTATTAAGATGATAGCTTACACCTCTAAATGGCGTTAAACATCTTTTACTTATTCCATACCAGCATCACCTAAGAAAAACATTCCCTCAGGCAACCCATTTATTAAATTCATGAACTTTGAGCATTCTAACACAAATGAATCGTGTGCAGAACCTCTCACTTCAACGCACCCAAATAAAATTCTTTATTTGAAATCACAACAAACTAAATTTTTAGTACTTATAAACATTTTCTGTTGCGATATTTTTTCGATTCTGTTGTAAATACACGCACTGAAATATAAGTCCATCTATAGCCCCTAGGGCACCTGTTAATGTATTATAAACTATATTCTGTCTAATGAACCGATTTTTCCTGCCAATAATTAAACGTGAAAAAATGCTTCGTTTTAAGAATTACTGCTTTTATAAATAAACAACAAGATTAAACAATAACACTATTGGCTACCCCAAACGAATTACATTGATCCCGAATGCTTGGGTCGTGGCTTAGAAAATGTAACCCAATACAGATAATCTCTTTGCTTTTGATAAATTTTTTGTTCTCGATCTCAAGAATTGTTACTAAATAAATCAGTGTATATGGCCGAATTCTTATAAAATTTAAGCTCAAAAAAACATTTTAAATAGTGTTTTATAGCATGGATATCGTTGCACTTCTACTTAAAGTATAGCGCAATTGCCTTCCTTGCAATCTCTCGATTGTAAGAACAAATATAATTATCATCTTTGTTTTTAACATTATAGGGGGTAGAAATATTTCTTTTATATGTAAACAGATACGAAGAAAAAAAGGGGTAAAGAAATATTTCTTTAAAAATATTTCTTAAAGCAAACAGATACGGCCTTAAATTTTTGCTTGTTTACGAAATATTTTTTATTCGCATAAATTGACGAATTTCTTTCTATAATACTATTTTTGACAAATTATAGTTATTTATTACATTTAAAATATTTGTTTTTTGCTAAAAATGCAAACTATCAGCTACATAATTTTGCTATAATTTTTCCTTAATTATAAATGTAAAAATATATTTGTTTTAATACACATTGCAAATATTGCTGGTTATTAATAATGCCCCAAAACAAAAAGTGTATATCTTTAATTTTAACTTTTGTAGTTTTTAGGGGTTTGATCCACCTTGTAGCAAATATTCGCAATCTACGCATTTTTAATAAAAACCTCCAATTATAAACCATACAAGTAATAAAAACCAGTTCTTTGTTCAGTTACCTTGTTAGAAAATCTGCAATAAAAAAAATTACATGAATTAATGCTATTTTTACATTTTTTTCGACCTAAATCTTTTTTTCTGGGGGTACCATCTTTTTAAAATCACGGTAGTAGATATTATAATAAAAAATTGTAGCCGTGTTTATCTTAATTATCGCAATAAAGCAAAAACAAACCTGTTAATTTGGTAGTATGGTCATATAAAATATGTGTATATCAGGATGCTTTTTTTTCTAGATTAATATTGCATTGGTGACATTTATAATGTTTTTAGTTTATGCAATAGAATAAAGAAAAAACTTTTTTCGCCTTAACATCAAAATATACCTTAATATATTATACTATTATGTATTTACTGTTTTTTTAATTGCAATAATTTTTGTTCGTTGGCATAAAAAATTAAAAAACTGCATCAACGTATTTTGAGGCCATAAAAAGAAAAATTGATGTTTTTTTTTACATTTGCATAAAAATGAATAACATTATTTGTGTTCGGACATGTAATAATTCACAAATACTATAAAAAAATACAAATTACACGCTACTTACGTTAAAAAATGTGTTTGCATATGTATATATAGAGAACAGTATAGAATTTTAGATTAAAGATAAATATCGCAAACACATCATATTTCTAGTTTATAATTTCAGAATTTTCGTAATTCTTTTGTATTTTTGTTTTTAAGTATGGTTTTTTATTTTTTTTTTGTTCTTAATTATCATCAGTTCCAAACATCTTCTAAACAGGTCTAAAAAAATAGACAAAAAATCCAATAAAACAAACAAACTTAAAAGATAAAAAAAGAGTTCTTCCGTGCATAGCATTTTTTCCAACAACAAAAAAAAATTAACTCAAGTACTCTAGTATTTTTGCAAGTAAAATAAATACAATTGTTTTTTTCTTAAAAGGTTCTTTTACGATAGCGATCTTTTACAAAAAATAGATTAATAATGCGTCTTCCATATCAGGCCTGTTATAATTGATTTGCGCACTTTTTTGCTATTTGAGACATTAACTGGTATATAAATTGAGCAGTAGTCAAGTTTCTAGAATTACAGAAAATGTTTTAGATTGTTTTGCCAAAAAATTTTAACTTTATTTTTACCTATAAAGTGTTCTATAACAAAGGGAATATACTGCACATAAAAAGCGAGCATCTTCCGTTTATGGCTCAAAAAAGTAGTTAATGTAGTCAGAGCCAGGTATTGAATCTTCAATGATAACAATATATTGTACGAGTACTAGTTATGAACACTAGGTTTACAAAATGTAAAAATTTATTGTTGAAAAAACAACAAGTATTGTTCTCGATTTTTATTTTAATCTTTTTATACCTACTAATTTTATTTAAGTTGATACTACAAACGAGTGTTACCTTGTACCTAAAATTTAAAATTATATTCTTTCTTAGTTTAAATGCACAGAAATGCATATAATCATGCGTTTACATGTTTTGTACTATCTAATACTTGTGTAAGTCTTAAAAAAAGATTCTGACAACAAAAACGACGTTATAGTTGATTAATTACATTTGAAAAAAAAGTTTGCATATAAATTATAAATAAAATACAAAAATATAATAGATTGTTGCTAGTGGCGTAACTAGAAAATTTTTCGGCCAGGGGATAGTCAGTGTTTTTCTAAAAAGATCCTAAAAACGAAATTTTTGAGCGTTTTAATCTTTATAATTTTTTTTTTTAAAAATTTTTAACAAAAAACTTTTTACTTAGATTCTGCAAATAAAAAATATACATGCATAAAAAAAAACCCTCGTAAATTCAGGCGGGAAAAATTGTTGAAGGTGGAATGTAAAACCCCCTGACACTTTTCCGTAGTAAGCGCCTGATTTTGTATGTACTTGCTTTTTTTGTTTTCCCAATTTGCTGCAAAATGTTTCTATTTGTAAAAAAAGTAACAAAAAACAATTTGAGTTTGTTTTGGGTTTTTTCTAAACTTTTCTACTTTCATTTACTAATTTCTCTTGATTTTTAATTATAATCAATAAAAAAGATTTAGATAGGTAGTTCGTGCACACGCAAAATATCAGTATATAAAATAAAGATTACAAGTTAAATCAAACTCTTTTCAGAAATAAAGATATCTGAAGAATCGTGTATAATGTGTTTCAATGCCTAGTTTGGTTATAAATACGTTTTATTTATATAACTATAAAAAAACAGCCTCATAGAAAACAGTAAAGACTGGATATGTACAGGTTGATTGTATGATATTTCACAGTACCTTAAATAAAAAAAAATACACAAAAAAACGAACGTTTTAAGTTTTTTGTTGCCGTAAAAATCTTTGTTTTAAAAAAAATATAGATCAATGCATAAAAAGAAAATTTTAACATTTTTTTACAATTTTTTATTGAAATTATATAGAATTAAAATTTAGCTGTTGATGTATCTGTAAAGTCTACAAATTGAATAGTAAAAGGTATCCACATAATCGGGCTGTATCTAAATAGGTTTAATGTGTAATATCTATAAAAATGCTAAAATAGGATGCATTCAACTTTTGATTAGGGATAACTTGGATACATTTTTTCGCTATACATTTGACTGCGTTTAATGATTTTCTCATTTTTACTAATTAAATATGTAGGAATGCAATATAAACTTTTAAGTGCCCTCGTCACTTTATAGACGTGTGAAAAAAATGGCATTCAAAAAGAGATTCTGTACAAAATTGATACCGGAATTGCATCAAAACATTTTGGCTAGTATTTTTTTATTGCCAAACTGATATATTATATAAATGCATTCAACGTCAGTTTATGTATCGATTTTGTCAACCCTTCTAATGGAACAGTGTTTAAACATGTCAGAACAAAAATTCATTTCGAAAAAAGTGCCGGCCATCATTTATAGTCCAAAAACCGGATAAGTATCTTTTTAATATTTATAGAAAGCGTTTAAACTATGTCTGTGCACCGTGAGAACATACGTGTTAACGAGTTTTCTATAAAAAAAATTAAAAAAACAAGCCTTGTTAAGATGTTTTTTGCATATCCATATTGTCTGAAAAATGATGCTTCAATTTTAATATTTTGTAAAACGAGTTATACAATATGAAAAATAACGCTATATTTCCTTAACAACTACAGCATAGTTAACTTACATGTTTGAGGGTATAAAAATTTAAACTATCTAGTAACGCAAAGCTTAAATCCTTTAGAAGTGATTTTTAATACGCTGACCATGACTTTAAGCCGCAAGAAGAAAATTAGTCTTTTTTGTAGAATACTTTTGTGATATGTTATTAAATGTTTACTTTCGGATAAAGAACAGCGCTCACTAATTTTCGTCAACTTTTGCCGCATAAAAATCTACACAAAACGGATTTAGTGCAAAAATACATATTTTGGCTCACTTTCAAAAAAGCCGGTAAACTTCGTTTAATTATTTTTGGAGCCCTAAAATAAAAATTTCGTTGGGTTTTTAAACTACTTCTGTCATTCTACTGTTGTAAAGCATGCCTGAATGTATGCATAGCTAACAAAACAATATTTATATCAAAAAAAAACTAATGTCTTCTGCGCGAGTAAAAACTGTTAGCTTGTAGGTAAGTTCATTACAAGATTGGCATATATGGCTGTTTCCACAAATATATATTGAATTGATTATATATTATTAGCAGTGATCATAAACAATACATTGTCACTACAATATATCGTTATTGTTCCCTAACAATTTTATTAT
Organism: Agrenia bidenticulata; assembly: GCA_034694785.1. Classification (NCBI taxonomy): domain Eukaryota; kingdom Metazoa; phylum Arthropoda; class Collembola; order Entomobryomorpha; family Isotomidae; genus Agrenia; species Agrenia bidenticulata. Next base: position 6,064 of record JAQFYM010005645.1, read on the forward strand.
TGTCAAAGTTAAAATATTTTGTATTATTGGTCCCACAATGAAATAGCCAAATCGGTAAAAAAATGCCTTTGTTTGTTATATGTCATGCATATACAAACAAAACTATCGTGTTTTTTTTCAAAAAGCTTTACATATGTGTACTATAAAAGCACATTTTTTACGACAAAAATAGTGTTAACATACCACCATCTGCTTTAAAAACAATAATATATCCACCATAGCATTTATTATAGATACACAAGCTTGTATGTTTTGTAGGTAAATACAAAGAGTCAGCCTTAAATATTAATTATAAAGATCCCTGCAATTTTACGGATTAATTTTGCAAAGAAAAAATCAAAATCTTTACATAAATATATATTTCTGCAATTTATGCCCAAACGATGTTTTTTTTGCACGTAATAAACAATATAATCCGCTAATTTTATAAAAAAACATATAACAATATATTGTTATTGTAACAATATATTTCTTGTCCGCTTTAAAAAAACAATACAATGAACAATAAAATAGTATCGATCACTGATTTACAGTACCATTTTTACTGTGAGCAAGCTTTTAGAGCTTTGTTTTACAAAAAAAAAAAATCTTAAACAATATGTATTACATTGCCCAACCTTTAAATACACTTTAAATAACAAATAGTAAAAATATACGCGTAATAACTTATAAAAGCGCTATATCTACATATAATCTAACCAAAAAAATTTTTATAACTGCATAAAAAAAGTGTTTGTATTGACCAGTACACTTAACTTTTATTTCAATCTGTTGATATTTATAGAAATAGATCTTTTACTAAGACCGAGGAACAGTGCGGAGTCTTGCCGAGCCGTAGGCAAAGGCACAGAGTGATATATGAGACGACAGTTGCGATGTAAGATGGTAGCATGGACGAAGCTGCTGTACTAGGACACGCCGCAAGCGCAACAACTAAAAATTCATATTTACTATAAGACGAAATTTCATCTTTTGGTGGCAGGGCCTGTCAGAGGGGGGGAGGTGGTTATATCCCCGGGCCCGCCTATGAAAGACGCCGTTTTTTGCACCTTGTGAAAATATAAAGAATAATTGAAGTTAGGATATCAGTTATAATAAGTCTTTATATATTTAGCTGTTGCTTATAATTATATTTACTGCGACCAGAATATGAAGTTTCTGTTAAATGGGGCCCGTGATCTATTGTAGTTGTGTTTGTGACAGAACGAACTTTTAAAGTATTTTTGGCGTGCGGAAAGACACAAATATAGATTTTTACAGATTAAAAGGTTGCATTTAAATTGATATTTTATTTGCAATATTTGTTATACTGCCAATGTTTAAGTACAGATTACGTAAAGACAATCTAAGGTCAAATTTTTAGAAACAAAGCGGGAACAAAAATATTGGCCTTCAGAAAACATTATTCAAAAATTATTAACAAAATATATAATTGGTAAAAAAGACTTGTTTCGAAAGGTTAACAGGATAGCTTTACAACAGTTTATACGTGTCTTTAGACACAGTTTAATGCTGAGTTTTTGTCTTGGATTGTTATATTGACTTATCAGTTACTTTTTTGTAATCGCTTTAAGACTGTTTTTGTACTCTTAGGACATTAAATTTAACTTTAAAACTGTGTTTACTCAGTCAATGATGTTTTGTGTGGTATCCACAGTTTTTAAAATGTAAAAACAACTTTTTTTGTTTTTTTTGTCAATATGCAAACATGAAAATCTTTGTAAAAAAAGTCAAATTTACTGTGAGCTGATGTGCTAAATAACACAGTATACATTCAAAAAAGTTGTCAAATAAACCAATATGCCAGCAAGATTTTTTTTTGACTTTAATCAGTTTAATTTCATATCAATGATTAGAGTACTATTGGAAATAGCATAAGCTAAAGACACAAGGTTTGCTAGATAAAAACTGTTAGGTAAATCTTGCTTGTTGTGTAAAGTTTTTTAGTTGCACGCCAAGCCATAAAATATACATTGTATTGCATTTTTTGTTTCTCGTTATTGTTTTGTAAATTTTGACCCTCAGATGGGTTAGTTTACACAAGTCTTAGCATATTGCATATTTTTTACATAAAATGCCATTTAATATACAGCTTTTTTCTTTCAAAAACATAAGGGTGACTTCCGTAACTTGTGAATCTTAACACCCTACAAGTTTCAATAAAGGATTTACAAAATGGCAACACAAAACAAATACATTTCCAACTAAGCAGTAAAAAATTGTCCAAAACTTGTTTATGGTTGCAAAACACTTTTTAGGATTTTTTCTTCATGCGTTTACATATTATTATTAGTTTCTTACAAGCGATTAAACTGCAAAAAAAATCCAAAAAAGAATAGTTGATAAAATTGAAAAGGTAAATGTATAAACCTTTACAATTTGTTTGATTTAATTGGTTATATAATTATTTATTCTTTATAGTTTTTTCGATTGTATTATTATATTTTTAAGTATGCAAAATGAGCCAATCTTTTTTTTTTGTTAGTCTTGGGATATAGATAGTGGTGCATTTCAAGAGGCTCATGAAGAAGTCAGATCCCCATCCCCCCAGAAAACAAAACGAAGGCCAAATATTGCCATTTAAGTATAATTAAGGCAATAAAAAATTTTATGCCACTTCCGAGAAAAATATAAAAATATCAGCCCTGGATATAGCATATTGTTTTTACGCTTTCAAAAAAAAAACACTATATTAATTTTTTTCTTTGATAAGGGGCCCATAAAAAAATTTACACCCGGGCCCAGTGTTTCTTTGGGAGGCCCTGATTAAAGGCATATTATTTCTAAAACAGATATGTACATGGTTTAAAAATTGATCAAAAACTATAGTAACGTACGGAAGTAAATAAATACGTATTATTATCAATGGTTTTGGACAACATATAAAACAACTGCCTGTGCCAACACGCATTGTTCGAAAACCCTGTCACTATGTACAACTGCATTTTTTTGCAATGTAAAACTACTATAAAGCCTGCTTCTTTTGCTTTACAATACATAAATTTACGCTTTCCTGACAAAAACATTTTATTTAAATTTGTGTATAGTATTTTGTTTTTCTACATATTATTGACTGCAATTTGTGCATAAAAAGCACAATACAAAACATAAACTTTATACAAATCTAATGAAAGTATATATATATTTTTTTTTTCAGTATAGGATAAAATATGATAAAAAAAAATATTAGTATACGTTAATTGGGTTTTTTTACAAATCCAGTTTTGACGCATTCTGTAAATATGGAGTTTTTTATTGTATTTATTCATAATACTTGGTTATTTTTCTGATACCATTTGATGAAAAAAATCGGTAGAAAAGCATAAACAAAGAAAACAGAGATATGGCGTCGTGTATGCGTACAAAAATTTAAAAAAGTGAAGTATAAAATTGTATTGTTAATATCCTATACAGTAAAATTAATCCATGCTTAAATTATTGGTTTATTTGCAAATAATAAAATAGTAAGTGTATTACAAAACGAATTTAGAATGCCAAACTATCTATTAGAAAAAAAATAATACTAGCTTTTTGCAATAAGGCTGTTTTTTTTTTTTAGCAAAATCAGTTATAGATAAATTTATTTTATTTTACAAGTTAGAACCAGAAGTTGTTTAATATAGCTCAAAAGGACTTTAATCTAAAACATCGAAAAAATTGCATGCCTTTCAAAGGTAACCTGTGTATCATATATACAACAATAACATAATAAGAATGCTTTCGGCACACAATTTTTACGTGTTAGCTCAGATGTATCATAAAGACATTATATCATCTAGTATTACTACCTATTATTTACGTTACTTAGACTGCAATAATCAGCGTATATTGCAGTACAATGCCGGTAAAGGGCTGGTACAATTCAAATATAGTAACTTTTGTATTTTTAAAAATGTATAAATAAATAAAAATGTGAATAAAACTAAAAATCAATTATTTTTTTGTATAAAAACACATTTTTTCGGATTCTTAATAACTTTTTACACAATTTTACTTCTCGCAGTAGCAAAATATTTATAAATTTACAAAAAGACAAACAATTAAACTTGTAAATAACCTGATTTTCAATCAATTTATGATGTGAAGTAGGTAGTTTTTGTCTGATTTAGATTTGTTTACTAAAAGTGAATGTATAAATGTATTAAAGTTTTTGGGTTTGCACTTTGTAGCAGTATGTTGTATTGTCAGAAAAATTAGTCTAAAAAAAGATGTAAAATATTATAAGATTTTTTTTAGTTTACACAGTTAAAATTCAAAATGCAAGTAACACCGGCATAAAATGATGTTCTTTTATTTGTTAAATTTGCGACACTTCGTATGCGCAAAAAAATTTCACTTACAGTATACAATCCAATTTAATTAAAATTTGCAAGCATAAGATTTCTAAAAATAATTTTACACATACTTAAACATACTTAAGATGCAAATTATACGTAAAGTGGTTGTCTAAGCCCTAGCTGTAAAAGTACATAAATATTTACATGCACAAGCGATTACGCCTGAGATTTGTAATTACTAGAAAAATCTACGTTAAATGTTTTTTACAACAATTAACGTCAAAAAGCCTAAAAAATAATGTTTTGTGCATTTGTTACAGTGTACAATTATGCGTATCACTTATCATAGATATAAACGCAATTGTTGATTATCTATTAAATGTTTAAAGAATATACAAGAGGTTCAAAAATGATATCATATCAACAACATATATATGTAAATAAAAAAAGCTCCTTTTAGGTTTACACATAATATAAAAGAGCAATCTAAGCAGTAAAATATGAAAAAAAATATAACTTTCTTTAGCACTATTTGAAAACGAATAATATTTAGCGCATCAACTCTACTTATTAGCGGTTCCTTTTAGGGTACTCAAGAACCAAAAATAGGTAAAACCATTCTACTTAAGTACAATTAAACAGTGGTTTACTATTCATTTTCTAATTAAATTTTCTTATTAATAATTTTATACAGTAAAAATAAATAAATAACCAACGGATAACGCATAGAAACAACGTAATAGAAAAAAGGTTTCTTAGGTTACTATAAGTCGGATGTTATGTGGATGTTACATATGCTATACGAAAATGTATAAAGTAAAATGTTGTAATTTTTGATTTTTTTACGTATAAAGAATTTCTTGCGTGAATGTATCATCGGTTAAATGTCTGTACATAAACTTATGAAAAGAAAACTAATATGATGCAGATACTATAGATTACAGTAAAAACATGTTTTAAAGTATTTTTTGCCGTGCATATACTATTTGACGGCAGATACAATCGGCATTATTTGTTATAATAAGTTTTAATATCACGTCAAAAAAAAAAGTTCTACAAATTTGTGAATATAGTGATAAAAGTAAAACATGTCCTTTTGTGCATATGTTTTTAAGCAGGGATTCTCAAAAGGGATTTTTCGATCCTTGAATAATTTTTAGATCCCAAAGGATATATGAGTGAATTACGCAAAAATTAAATTTGTTACACTAAATACAAAAATGGATCAATTCCTTTACAGCAAACGTCTGTAGTTAATAGTATGCTTTTACAGCGAAATTAAACCGGTTTTTTTAGTAAAATCGACATAATAAACACTCGATAGCTTTTTGATTTTAAAAAAGCTGTATTTTACGTATATGTGATCATGGTACCGTAACACAGTAATTTCAATGGCGTTTCATAATGTTTGGAATCGGATTTTTCTACTATGGACAGTACGAAAAAACAAAGTTGGAAGCGTATACAATGCCCTGAAGATGAGTCTAAAAAGATCGTCAACAAGACCAAGCTTTATAAATTTAGCGTATTTGTATGAAAAATACTATTTTGAATCCGCATAGTTTTATTGCAGTACTCCAATTATCGGTGAGTTATATAATTGCGCATTTTGTTGACAGTAACTAAAGAAAATGTACCGGTAAGTAACAAAAAAAAATCATAACGAATTTAAGATACGATAAAATCGCAGTAAACTGTCACAAGTTAAACAGATACGTGTTTAGGGACAGTTATTTTTGTTGTTTGCTAATTTTTACTCTGATTACAATGATATCCGACATTTGTGTTACCGACCAAATTTATTTATTATATGAAAAAAACAAATGACAGAAAACATGTAAAATACCATATAACAAAAACAACAAACAGTGCAATTGACAAAAAAATTATATATTACAACTAACAGGCACCAGTTGCAAGGCATTTGCTTGGATAAAATACTGTAAAGAACAAACAAGACAAAGTTATTATATATGTAAAAGTTACACAAAACGGTTTACTAACTACTATGTAAAACGCAATTTTTAGATCTGAAGCCTAATTAACAAAAATTTACCCTTCAAATAACAGCCCTTTAATCCGACATATTTTGGGATCCGTCTACAAAAGGTGTATAAAGGTATGAAAAATGGTTGCGAATTAGTAAGGCGCTATTGTATTTAGTTCAAATTACACAAAAAGTATCCAAAATATTTGATTTTTATAATTTTTCTTTGTCTATTATATAAAAGTTTTGACTTTCCTGCAAGATGGAACTCTTTTTACGATTCTGGTACTCCCAGGAAAAATTAGGCGAGAACGGAATGATAAGTAAAAAGAATTAATTTATAAAAAAAATATTAACGCACAGTTCAAACGTAATTTTGTAACTTAGAAAGCTGTTTTTTATATACTACCGATAACAGGAAAAAAACATTACGCATAAAAAACCACTTTTACATACTGCTATTAAAAATAAGATATTGTTATATACATCCATTGTCGATTTTTTTTTATGCATCACTCATTTTGCCAGAAGTACAAGCAGGGGTGGGATCCAGATGGTTTGGCGGATGTCAACCCCCTTTTTCCCCTTT
>JAQFYM010005646.1:0-12915 GCA_034694785.1 Agrenia bidenticulata
AAATATGATTATAATGTGTAACTAACGCAAATACTTTACGAACAAATCCAAATAAATGATAAAAAGTAATAAATAATATAACATTTACATTTTATGATTTATCTAACCCAAAAAAAATTAAATCAGATAAGAAAAAATAAAAAATCTGCAAAATTACACCAAAACTATACAAAATATCAATTGTAAAGGTAATTATAAAGGATAACGCGCAATCAGTCTTTTTGTTTATTTATAGATAAGAAAAATGCTTTTGGCAATATTTAAAAATGCGTAAAACAATGCAAAATACCGCGAAAATATTTTTGGGCATGCATGGCACATTTTGATTTGCTTTGTATTATGTATTAAATCTGCTCGACATATATACGCAATTTTTTTGCACGCAAATATTTTTTTTGACATTTTTAGTATAAAAGAGCTATACCCAGAAAAGTTTTGGTTGTTTTTTTTAGCGCACAACAAAGCAATTAAATAACTTTCTTACATATTGGTTTATCGTAATACAAAAAAACTACTAAAAAAAGAAAAACAAAACACATAAAAACGTTTATTTTGTGTAGTATGCGACACAGGAAGCGTCGTTTCTTAAAAGTAATGAATTATTACAACGGCAAACCTCGGAAAATTGCGCGTTCAAAAATATATTCTATAACATCTTTGCTTGAATTTACAAAAATTACCTTTAACGTCTTGTGATATTACAAAAGCATAATATACGTCGAGAGTAAAAATTGGCTGTTTTTCAGAGCAACATTAATACATTATACAGTTTTTGCTAGATATTGTTTAATTTCTACCTTGTTTGCATTGTGGGGATTATGCGCCGTCGTCATTTATACGTGAATTTTTTAAAACACTTATCGCTAGGTATTTTTTGCATGCATCCTTAGTATAAATTATTCATTAATGTCAAGAACTTAACTTCTGACAAATCTCAATAGGTTTAAAAAAACAAAACCAAACGTGTAACACACAAATAGTTGTAATGTACGCAAAAACAAAATTGACTTATTTTTTATGCATAATTTATCGATTATTTTCTTTTTTGGGCTAGCAAATTAGCATAAAAATGATGACGCCTTTTTTTTGTACTTTTTTGGCTTTTTTTGTAAAATTTTTGCGTTTATTACACATTATTATCATTTTTTTTATTTATTAGTTGTTTTTTTTTCTTTTTCAGATGTAAAATTTTTTCCCACTTTTTGAGTATATTTTTGGGTATACAAAAAATTTTGATAAAAAACTATACCCGGGTGAAAAATGCCAATTTTTATATGATTTTTAGGCGGGATTTTTCAAATTGGGTGTTTTGTACAAAAATGGGGTGAAAAGTTACAAAATGGGGTGAAAAGTTACAAAATGGGGTGAAAAGTTACAAAAGGGGGTGAAAAAATCATTTAGCCAAAAAACAAATCTTATATAGAAACAATTAAAAAATAAAAGTTATTTTGCACGCGTACTTTTTAAAATTTATTTATGTATCATTAAACATATTTCTTACTAGGGCTAGGAAAAATATGATCGGGCATATTTTTGCATATTTTACATATTTTTTTAATTTTTTGTTACCAAAAAAATAACGCAGAATACAAAAAACGTGATTTAAGCAACACTGAACAAGTCAATCTCACCATAATGCAACAATAGTAAAATTATTTTTGTGTTTAATGCGTAAATCTGGTATGTTTTGCATACACTTATACTATTAAACATTTTATTTAAAAGTTGTATAAAAAACAACCAGCGAAGAATTCTTTCGCAAAAATTAGTTTTTTAAAAACGCAAACTTACTGTATAACGATTTTATTGTAAAAAATGATTTTATTTATGGTTTTTTTGTAATCTTTTATATAATATTCAAGCGGTTAATATCAGTTGAAAAACTGTAAACTTTGCGCATTCATGTTTAAAATAACACCTTTTGTCAGTAGTACACAAACCATAATCTACGGGTAACCCTACCGGGGTTTTACCTTAATATCGGTTTCGGGTCGAGGTCGGGTTCAGGTCGGGTTCGGGTACGAGTTTAGGTCGGTTCGGGTTCGGGTTGGGTCGGGTCGGGTCTAGGTCGGGTTCGGGTTGATATCGGGTTGATATCGGGTTCGGGTCGGGTCGATATCGGGTCATAAATATACAGAATACGGGCATAAAAACAAAATGCTGCACTTTGATTTTCTTTATATCTGCGCGCGAAAAACCTTTAGCGAAGTTTTTAAAATAGCTGAACCAGAATAGAAAATTGAATTTATATAAATTAAACAAAAGAAGCTTTTTATGATCAAGTCATAGTTATAAAAGAATTTAAAAAAACTAAAAGTCGTTTTGTTTATATAGAAAAAAATAAATACACGGTATATAATGAAAACGAATAATCTATATAAAAAGTGACGCGTCTGCCTTAAACGTGTTTATACTACATTTGACAAAAAAGCAAATATTATTGAATTCATGCGTATGCCGTACACAAAAGTTTTGCAAGGCTCCGATGACATACAAAAATTACAAAATATTTGTTTAAGCGCATAAAATGGCAACTGTAAAATGTGATAAATTTATAAAATTCAAGTAACAAGAATGTTGGCCCATATAATCTTAAAGTTTGTTCATTTATGTTTTTATGCCTTTCCTTGATATTTTTATATTTATTGTCATAACATTAAAAAATTTATTCGCTTAAACACGAGTAAAACAAAACAAAACTAAAAACTAAAAAAGCGCACAGAGACATCTCTTTGTTTTTCACCTAATATTTTTTTGTTTTATGTCAATACTACTTATTAAAACGTAAGGACAAAATTTTAAACCCGAATCGGGCATTCTCATAAAGTTTCGGATTGCGGATCGGGCATTTTGCCTGATTTTTCGGGTCGAATCGGGTTCGGGGTACACCCTAGATCACAATGCATCAGTTTTGTGAGCTTTGTAAAAAAATCTATACGTCGGCAAGCATTTTTAACAATATTGAAGATGATCTTGCCGGGTTGTTATCAAAAAAAAATCACGTCACTATAATCTTACGCATATTAAAGATATATATAGCGCATGCATCATTCGATTCCTATATTATGGTTTTCTTGTTCTTTTTGCAGACAAATGGCATTGTTGTGCATGTTTTGGTCCTTTTTTTTTTAGTAAAAAATATGCATTTTTGTCATAAAATTCCTAGCCCTACTATCATACATGATAAATCTGACTCTAGCCTAATTTTAATTTTATATTTTTGGTTACAAGAAGAAATATTGTCTAAATCATATGTAACAGCATTCCAGTATTACCCCCCCCCCCCACTTTGAGACGGTTTTGGTTTATAATAATTTTTAAATTTTAGTTGTAAAAAATACTAAAAATAATATATGAAAAGTGCAAACAATTTATTTTTATATTTTAGAATGTTATGTATTATGCATATTTTTTTTTAGAAATTTGGGTGAGCAATTTGACACGCCTAATTAACCATATAAGAAAAATATCCATTTTTAGAAACTCTCATTTTGGGGGATTTTACTGTGTTAAAAATTATTTGTGTTAAAAATAAATTATTTTTATCCCTTTAAAAAACAAAAGATGATAAAAAGTTCAACCCCTTTCTATATGGCATATTTAAAAGCATGTAGAATCATATTAATTTTCTGTTTTACGTCTATTTTAATGATGGATACGTTGAGCTCTGATTCTGTAGAAGTAAAATTCTTTGATTTAAAATCAGATGAATCCAGTCAAATGATAGAAAATAATCAGAAAATTTCACCATGCGAGAATAATCAAACATTTTTTGAAATCGTATCTGAGATATTAGTAGAAGCACGAAAATTTGAAATTTCGCATTTTATCACAATGATTGATACAATTTTTAATGGAGTATATTGGAGATTTTATCAGTTTAGAGCTCGAATATTTTCAATGGAACAAACTAAAAACGCTTTATATTCCGAGATTATGGATAAGGCAAATACGATAATTGAGAAAGAATCATTTAATGCTAATCAAATTCAAAAGGATTTAACTTGCTTTAATCAACTCAAATTAGTTTCGTGTGGACAGCAATTGGGGCGGGATATAGTCTGTTTAGAGAAAATGTTTTATTTATTATTTGAAATAATGCAAGAATATCTTGAAACAATATTAGAAATTATGCGGGAAAAAATCGATCGCACGTCCTTTACATTTCAAAATATTGATGAATTTAGTAATTTGAAATCAAGTATCACACAAGAAGCAATCAATGAATATTCATATTCATTAGGTAAAGGTGTAAAAATATTCAATCTAAGTTTTTCAACATTCACTCTCGAAATCGAGGAATATGCGCGTTCAAAGGAAATCTCATTGATGAATTTATTTTATGCGAAAGAGATGCTTACAAAGAAACCACCCATGACTTCCCTTTATGAATACTGCATTAATAAACTAGGTAAAATATATGTGGTGCAAGAAGATGCATTATTTATGGATCTTATTAAAAGTTTAGAGAAAATGAAACGATTCTGTACCTATTTAATAGTGGTTCTAGAAAATTTTTTGGAGGTTTTTGAAAGTTCAAATGATACGGTTAATAATTTAATCGAAAAGATCCCGCATGAAATAATGAAAGCAATTAAACCACCACACGACCCAAAGTTAGACAAATTACATATGAATTTTTACTTTAAAATGCGGGATATTGATTTTATTTTTAAAAAATGGTATGTAATTGAAACATTAATGTATTCATGGAAATTTTTAGCTTTGAATGAAAATGATAAACAGATAAAGAATATAATTGATCAAATATACATAGAAATGAAGAATTTTATGCAGTTATATAGTTCCCAAATTCCATACGTCATTAAAAACAAGGAAGAATGTAGAGAAAACATTAATATAATTGGTGAAAACTATTTATTACATCGATATAAAGTTCTCGACTTTCTTCATAAAATTGTGGAATTACACTGCCAAAAAACGTAGAAAATATAGAGATATCGTTTTAGAAATTTACACTTAAATAAATCTAAAATAAATCTTTTCTATTCGTCGTCTTTACAGATGATAAAATATATATTCAATAGAAAAATGGTCATATATTGTTGTAGGATGAAATAAACACGTTATCTTATATAAAAATTATTATTTGAAATTTACATTGCTTGAAAACGAAAACTGTAAGTTTTACGTAATTAACGGCCTTTCATTCTGTGTAATCGACTTTAAAAGTCTTAAACAGAAGTAATGTCATTGCTTTTTATTTTGCATACTTTTTATGAAAAAAATACAAACTCAAAACTCAAAAATTTAAAATTACATTTATTTTGGTTTATTGTTTACTTTTTTTTTACTGTAGGGTTTGTTCGAGCATACTTTTTATTATTATCATCATTATTTTTTTGCTTTTTGCGATATGAATGGGATTAAAAAAAGTCATATAGCTAATCTATTATTTTGCCACTAAAAAATAAGGATCTTTTACTGTTGTTATTTTTTATCTTATTGACGACTATTACAAATAGTTTATAAAAAGTAAAAATATATTTTTATATTTAGATTAACAGATGCTGATTGATGCATGTGTTAAACGCTATTTTATTTTTCCAACAGTAAAATTAACCCCATTAAAATGCTTTAACGACAAGAAAGCCTTTTATTTTAACAATGATCTTAATTCGAGTTTTACTTTCGGGCCTTTATATTTTAAAAATACAATTTATGGGCATATACATTACTGTTGAAAAGCTATAATAATATAAAGATTAAAATAAACCAAAAAAAAGTGTTGTTTATTGACTTAGCGTGAAAAACGAACTAGATTACTACAACACAGCACCGGGTAGTTCATATACGATTATTAACGACAGTGGCGTAGCCAGGAATTTGTTTGACCAGATTTAGCCAGTTTTTTTTACAAAAACCCTAAAAACACAATTAATGAAGTAAAAAGTCTAATAATTTTTCTTCTAAATTTTATCAGATAACAGTTTGCAGTTTTAAAGTTTTTTATCAAAAAAATCACTCATAAAAAAGACACCCCTTAAATCCAAGCTAGACTTCTTTCCTCCGGATGGAGCGTGGGCCCCTGTCCCTTGCACCTCTGCTTCCTAGTTTCCAATTATAGCAGACATATGACTAGCTTTTTAATGATTAAGGTTCGTCTTTTTTTTTACAAAAAAAAACAGGGTTAAGTTCTCACAATATAATTATAAAAACTGTACTAAATGCTTATGGGAAATAAATATTTTAAAGAAATTTAATATGTTATTACAACTTTAGTTATTTCTAATCTTGTCACGAAAGCATTTCATGGCAAAATATATTTAAAAGTCACAGTCAAAAAGGTGAATACCATTTCACATACAAAAAAGCTGTACGACTAGAAGTATTCGCGTTTCAAACTATATAAAGTATATGTACAAAATATGTAAATAATATTAATTTATATATATTTTGAGCTTTTTATACAATTAACCTTATGTTTACAATATTTTCCCAAACATAAAACAATTTGTACATGTATGTTCGTATTTCTAAATAAATAAAACCCAATCATTGTCTAATATAACACCTTATGTATTCGCAAGTAAAGCAACATAATGTAAAATGAAATCTTTATGACTATGTATATACAGTAATTGACATTGTAAGGCTAACGATATATATGCCATTTTAAAGCTTTTTATTGTCACATAAGCAAATAAAAAAAAATTCAGATTTACATATGTTTGAATTTTTTCTTTTATACAATTTTTTTATATGGCTTTTTTAAAACAAATGTTGATACAAGTAAATTAAATTTTTAAAGATAATCAATTGACCGAGTCTCCGCTTACCATACTATAGTACCGATAATATATTTTTGCAAATTATTGTCACCGGCTAATGTTAAACACTAACCCAGACCAAAAGAAGGATATAAATCACGCAGGAACCTGTAAACACGCTTTTGCGCCGACAGTAATAAACAGTGCTAGTAGTTACAAGCATATAAAATTATCACTTTGTCTTTTTAAACAAAAAATTGTACCTAAAGGATTATACGTAAAGAGTAATTGTTTGTATTTGTTACTTATGCCGTAAAGATACACAAGAAAATTTTTACTACTTGAAGTTAAAAAAATTCATAATAATAAGAAAAATGACAACAAAAAACCTCTGAAAACACAAAAGGTAAGCAAGAAAAATATTACAGTGATATAAATAAACATGAAAAAAAAAACGCGGCTTTAATGTAATGTATTACAGTATTAAATCAGTTGGTTTCTAAAACATAATTTTTATTTTGATATAAAAGCCAAAAAAACACTAAAAAAATTTTTTTTTTGTCTTTATACATGAAATATACATCTAAATCTAGTTGTACCTATGTTCAGATTAACCTATATACAGGCGCGGATCATCAAGTCAAAAATAGGGGGGCAAAAATATTTTGCTTGCTCACAAACACAATAACCTAAGGTTTAAGAAAAATATAAAAAGTGCATTTTACAAAAAAGTATTTTCTATTACAGAACACTAACAATGTATGCTGTTTTCCACATTTTTTTGACAAAAAATACACAAAAATGGCCCCGTTTTTAGAGTGGGCCCGGGGGCAAAACCCCTTCCCCCCATAATCCGCTACTGCCTATATATGACAAGAATTTTAAAAAAAGAGAAACTACCAGTTTGTAATGTATAAAATGCTAAATTCTGTATTTTAAATAGTAGTTATCTCAATTGAAATTAACTCAATTATAAAAAAGAAAAAATACGTTATAATAGTATACCTATCATTTACCTTCTGAGATACGACCAAGAAAATAATGACGTAGGAAACAAAATAGACTCTTTATTGCGACATTTGCACAAAACAAATAAAAAAACAATTTCCGTTTTAATTTTATGTTAACTAAAAAAACAAAAAAAGTATTTAATATAAATTAAAATATGTTATAGACTTTTTATAGTCATTTTTTAGACCCTTTCTCTTAAAAATTCAAAAAAATTGCAAAAATTTAAAAAATTCATAAAGTTGATACCAGAACTTTAAAAACTATTTAATGACAATCATCAGCAAATAACAAGTATACGTAAATTGTAGCTTTTACTGCTAAAGAAGTTTTTTTTACAAAATTTTAATCCCGCATAAAATCTTGTTATTATTTTGTTTTTTTTTACAAAACACGAATTCATAGCATTTCTTCTTTTCTGTATATAACAGTTCTTTAAGCCATGGGTTGCTATAATGTTTGCTACTGCTAGGACAGAATAAATTTTTTTAATATTGTGACTTTAGTTCTTGTAGAAATAATAAATTTTATGCATTTAAAAAAAGATGATATAATTTATTGTTTTGTAGTAGGCCTAATCAATGATTTATTTATAAATTTTGTATTCAAAAGTGATATAATATGGAAGCTGGACAACTCGATCACGGGCATAAACGACAACATCCCCCCGGAGCGAATTTATAAAATCAAAACAAAACATTGATAGATTGTAATGTAAAATATATCGGGTGTACAGATGTTATCAAAATACATTTTGATGTTCCATTTAAAGTTTTAGAATTGATTTCAACAATAAAAAAAATTATTATAGTGGTTTTTGGTATTTTGCCTATAAACCAACCATAACCCTAACCCTATCCCGATTAAACTCATGGCGTTAGCACACATTATTTTGCGCATATATGTAGTTTTTTGTGTTGATTTTTTCGCTTTGCTTTGCATTTTTTTTTGTGGTTTTTTTCTTTTTTTGTGAAATGCATTTTTTGATTTTATTAAAGAATTTTTAATTTATGATTAAAAGCAGTTGGAGATACACTAGTCAATTGAAAGCAATTTTTTTTTTTTTTTTGTGCAAAAATGGCTTTTGAACATTAATTACTATTATTAAGCAAACTATTAGACATTATATTATATTTCTTTTATGTATATGTAGTTGTTTTTTGTGTAAAAAAAAGCCACATTTTTTAATATCTAGTTAGGTTACATATAAATGATATTTTTATATTTTGTATACCTCGAATCAGCCATTTTCGAACGTGGCTATTTGTTTAAAAAAACACACCCCCCCCCCCCCGCCGCGAGTTGTCGTTGCTGCCCCCGCGTACACGTTGTTTACCGTTTATAATTATCTACGCATACTAAAATAACTATAAATCTCGATTGTTAGCAAAAAAGCTGTGGGTTATAGATATTTGCTACTGTGTTATTCTTGTAAGTTTTTTATAAGTTTTTGCTTTGTTCTTTTTATATTAATCTTTTATCTAATACTTTTAAGGCAAGACCTTTGTTTTTTTTGCGCTAATTAATAACAATGTACCAACATACAGAATTTACCAAGCAATTAACTTTTTTTATGTTACTAAAAATAATTTCTAAGTATTGAACCTTCATTTTGCAGAAATTGCAAGTTGAATGTGTATAAAGGCTTTTTTTTAATACTTTTAATCGATATTTATTTTTATGCTGTTAAGTTGCTATCTGCTAAGCGTTTTGGTAAAAAAAAGTATTTTTTACTTAATTGTATTCTATATTGTTCCAAAAACTAAGATTTTACTATTTTTAAGTTTTTGTAAGCCTTTTTGCCTGAAAGTAGAACTGTGAACATAATAAATTCAAATGTAACGAAAAAATTATAGTAAAAAAAGGTAACTTGTTTAATATATCCGTATTTGACTACTTGATATTTTACGTTTTATAACAAAGCTCGAATTTTGTGTAAGAAGTTGTATAAATTTAAAAAAAAAATTTAGCAACCATTCTAGTAGAAAAAATATTCGGAAACAAAAAAAAGACAGCCTATATTGCGGTAACATGTATTGTTAATTATTAGAAAAAGTGCAAAGCACTTTTTTAATGTTTTTTTTCCAATACCTCATCATTTTTTTTCCCATAAAAATTTATCATTCATTGTGTTTTATACGTGTTTTTAAAATATCTATTCTTGGTTTTTTTTTCTAATATAAAAATTAAAACCAAAATCAATTTGTTGTTTTATTTTTTGATCAACCCCTTACAATAAAACGTGCAAATTATATTTCTAATGCAATCTTCATGGTTCTACATACACTTACCCGATGCTTTAGAGCCACTTTTTGTCTTAAAAAAAGATCGACTCAACCCAAAAAAATTTTTTCCGAGCCCTTTGTTTTTACTTACCTTATGTGCACTCACTTTTGTTTATTATTACATTAGCTCGTAATAGGTGTAAAAAATCGCAAAATTTTTTTAAGTTTAGCAGGCAAAAACTTTCATTTTGTTAATTGATCAAGAAAAAAAGTAGCTGATAATAGTATGTATTTACAGTTTTAATTTAATTTAAAATTTTTAATTTTTTTTTTTTATCTTTTTTACAAAAAAAAAAAATTACTATTTAAAATAAACCACAATAAAAAAAGGAACGGAAATGGGAATTTTTTTGTTTAAAAAAAGTGTGATTATATTAGAAAAAATATAGCCTTTTCATAATAATACCTAACTAATCATAAATATAAAATCTTGCGTAAGAGTGTATGATAAACACGATTTTGCTCTGAAAAATAAATTGTAACAGATTACACGTATATATCACTATATTTGGCGTTTTTTGTACATTTTTCGATTTTTTTTTTTTTTTAAATTTACTTTGAGATAAATATCTATTATGTTTTTTTATTTTCAGGATACCATTAATGTTTTTTTTTTTTTATTTAATAAGTTTATTTAAATTTTTTTATCTATTTTTCGGCATTTTAAGCTTTCACCACTGATATAAATACAACCTGTTGATAATATTGCTAACAAATATTTTTTTTTGGCAGTATTCATACTTGATTATAAATACCAAAAATGCTTATGCCTGGGCTTACTCCAATGACATATCTGTACATGCATTTCCAGGAGTAGTTACATACGTGTGCACTTTTGTTTTTCACAAGGTAAATAAGTACCATACGCTTTTATACAAAAAAAAGTCTCATACCTTATAACTACAAACTATCGAATTTCCAATTTTGTATATTTATGGTTAATGACGTTTTTTTAAGATTTCATCTATGAAAAAGCTTAAAGTACTTTTAATACTTTAGTCATGAAATGTAAATTCCTTTTTAAAACTTAAAAAAAGCGTATACATTAAGTTATATAAATATCACCCGTGTATTGTATAAATTAAGAATCTAACTGTCAGAAAAACTAAAATTCAATTGATTTTTAAGCGCATAGCTCTTAAGCAATTTTGCAAAAATACACAATTTTTTTAATATATTCTTCTACTAAAGTCTTCTTTCTTTAAAATGTGTTTTTCTTTGCCTTTTAATTGTATTTCTGCCGTATTTGCACCAAAATAAGCCTTTGTAGGTTGTTTTATTCAAATAAAAACGCATCTCTTTTTATATTGTTCATTTTGGATTACGGAGTGCAAAAGAAAAAAGCGTATTCACTAAAAAGTGTTATTCGGGTTTTTTATATATATCTGTTATATGTTCTATTACGAATTATCCACAAATATCATTTTTTTAAGGCGGTAATTTTTCGTCACGTTTTTTTTCTCCTGATTTTTTCTATTTATTAAAAGTATGCTTTATTTTAGAATTTTAACGTCTAAAAAAATAAGACCAATAATAACAAAAAAATTGTATACAATTTTTGCTTATTCAAATTTACCCATCTGATACGTAATTCATATATATAAAACTACTGAAACAAATCAAAGATAAATGAATTCTACACGCGACGCGCAAATTAGTAAAAAAAGTGCCACATTAACCAAAATAGAGCTATTCTAAATAGATCTCTTTCTCATAGGCCTTTTAGATAGCTTTTTTACGAGAATTATATTAAAGTTGCTCAAGCAACTAATATACATATTTTATTTTTTATTTTATTTTTTTGCTGTAGCAGGGACTTTAAATTAAATTAACAGACACCGTACGGCAGGAAAGCATTTTTTTGGGCAAATTTCTGACCCCATATTTGAAAGAAGAGAAAATTGACCACTTATAATATATGTGAAAAAAAAAATAATTTACAGCAATCTATTATATGGATCAATTATTTATTTATATTTGGGCAATCAATGATATTTTTATTCACAATTTATCTTTCGGATGTTTATATCGATGTCTTTTTTTAGATTTAACATGGTTACAGACAGGAAAAGCTGATTCAATACGATCGGTCATAACAAACTGAATAAATAATACAATCGCTTTATCTGCAAGTGATAGAATTTTATGTTGCATTTTAACTTCAATGACTCAATTTTGAGAGTGATAGAAAAATTCATAAGAAAAATACTTCGTTGTACACCTTAAAATATTTTTATTTTCTTTATTATTCTTTTTATCTCCCAATTCATTGCAATTGTCATTCATTTTGTTTATCTAGTCTGCTGTTTAACTGCATCGATTTTGGCCAATTTGTGGGCAAAAACAATTAAATGTTTAAAATGGCCAAAAAAATGCTTCCCTGCTGTACGGAGATAAATAATTTTAGGCTCTAATTTTTTGCTAAAACAGTTATACAAAAATGAGCATGTTTACACTAAAAAAAATATCATAACAAGTTTATTTACATATCATACACATTTTGGCAAAGAATATGCAATTAGTAGCGATAAAGAAGTTCCTTTATTTTTAATAATATAAAAATGTAAAAATAATATTCGGTTGTCGTAAATTTTATATGTTTATGAATTGGTATTCGTTCTTCTCAAAACGTATAGTTAACACCCCCTAATCGCGCATTAAAACCCTGTTTTCTTTTTAATGATTTAAAAATATACAGTAAACCCCTGATATTGCCATAAAAAAAATCGTTTTTTTCAGTGAATATAAACGATATTGATCGTAAATTTTTTTTATGCAACTCCAACTTTTTTTGGCCATATTTTGGGGTTTCACTGTGTTGGATGTGTCGGGCATTACTTCCTTTTTCTTAAAAACCATTGTAATGTAAACGCTACTAATTTATTTAATTG
>JAQFYM010005647.1:0-12915 GCA_034694785.1 Agrenia bidenticulata
GTTGATAGCCCATGACATGAACAGGAGGCTATAGTTACGTGAAGTGATGAATACATGAACTCTGGATCCAGCTTTAGGAATTCCCCATTGAGGTTCAATGAGTGGAGTCGCTTTCGTATAAAGAGAAAGCATGCATAGGAACATTTACGTAATATTGTGAATCTCTGGGGGGAAACAAATCACTGGAAGTCGTTTTTAATAATCATTCTGACCTTTTCATTCTCCTAGGCATGATCCCACTTTATTTTACCCTTTATGAGGGGCTAAAAATACTCTGTATGGATTACCTATTTATTAGTAGCGTGTGGTCTGTGTGGACCTTGGGAATATTATTTTAATGCTAAATTGGAATCCATTAGTTATAATGTCAGTGGATTTATTCAATTGTTTTGCGACTCGGTTTCCTTAATCCATCATTCCTGATGAGATGTCACGTTTTGAGTTTTTCAAGACTTTGATGTGTCGCATAATTTTTATAGACTAGAAGGCGAGGCTGAAGCTTCAATAATTTTTTGATTCCTCTGTGGTTGGCAACATAATTTGAGGTCTAAGGATTTAATTTAAAGGAAATGCAATTTGGATTTGGCCTATTTTTATCCCACAAAATGTCAACTATTCAATATTATGATGGGATACTGACTCTAGTATTGAAACATATGAAATTGACACAGGAGTTATTAGTTTTTTGCTTGCTCTAGGCTTCACATCTTTTGTGTACTGTGTATGTATTGTGTGCTATTGAACATGAACTAGGAACTTGAAGGACTAAAACTTTTTACAAAGCTTACTCCTATAGTTAGTCATGGTAGAGAAGTTTTTATCGAATTATATGACCTTATTGTTCAAGCAGAATATATATTTTATTGGTCAACTCATAACAAGAAAGGAAAGTTTAGTTTTAAAATAAGTATATTTCTTTCAAACACTTCGGGTAAGCTACTCTTTCGACTTATTTTCAGAGGAGGAAGGAGGGGAACGGCAAAATGGACAGTGGCCTTTTTGAAGAACTTGTAACACAAAGTCATCGGTATGGAACATCTAAATCAAACGGTACAAAAAGCCATGAAAGTTTTTGGACAGTGATAGGAAAACTTTACAAAGATTTCTATACACAGATATATCTGATACCTTAAAGCACTTATGGCAAGTCGAGATACTCATTTCAGGGATGAGATTTCGGTAAAACTTATAACGAAGTGGTAGAGGCCACTTGCATACGATAACCTCCAACGGCTCAAGAGACCGCAGCTGGGCTTTTCCGAGAATTATAGAATGAGATGTTGTCCTGTCACCACCGCCAAAATGATCAGCTTTCGACGTGTATGGATCCATCAGGCTATTAAGCTCTTCATCTTCTTCAAATTGTAGAACTTGGACATTTTCCTCATTCAATTCTTCTCTCCATCTTCCACCAGGCTTAGAACTTTCTTTTCTGGATTTGGCTGAATTGGATGGCCTAGAACCTATCAAACCTAATGCCTCTTCATCTGAAAGACCCTCTTCCAGCTGAAACTCCACAATCGGGAGTACTTCTAAGGAAGTTAGACAATATCAGCTCATCAGTTAGATCTGAGGCTCTAATTGAGTTTTAACGATTAGTAGATAAGTTGAGGTATTTTACCGTAAGAAACGAAGGAGAATATAAAGGGATGACTACAGTTGATGCAGTGATTTCCCTTTGGATTTAGCAGAGGATTAGTAGTGGAACAACGATAACACATTGGTAGCAAATCTTCATTATCGCTGAACTTGTCGCCCCAAGAACTCAAAACTAAACTCTTGAGACAGTCCCTTAGATTCCTTGGAATGTTGACACCTTTCAATCGCTCAATTACATGGCGAGCGAGTTTATACCCCTTGAGCGTTCTAGCTTGCTTAGCCAAAGCGTACAGCACATGACTATATGGATTTAAGAATACATCTAAGTAAGCAGAGGAAATAGCAATTTGTAAATAAAGGTGTCTGTTTTTACAATTTGGAAATAGGCAAGTCCGGCTCTGTCATCAGTTCGTGCATGAGGAACTTTGAGATATTGAACAAAGCCTCAGGCATAAATGGAGTGAAGGGTTGGTCCTATAACCCGGTAATTTAGTTTCCTTCATTAATATAACTTCTGAAAGCTAAGATTCACTTACCGTATAGCGGTGAATAGAATTAAAAGCGTAATACATAGCTGCCTTCTTTTGATGCATGTCGAATGAAAATAAATGCCTCTCTTGACGTTTTGGATCATCCCTTGGTAAAGTGGATAAAATAAATTACAATGTTACACTCAGATGACAGTTTGGAAAAGAACCATTTTCTTTAAAGATACAAAGAAGTGCCTTACTGACTAGCAGCCAGATCCGAGTATTGCAATGCCAAAACCCAGTGACAATAGCCCGCATCATGAAACCTAGTCTCAAACACGGCGTTTTTGATTAATTGTTCCAAGACAGAGAATGCCTCCTCCGGGCAACCAGCCATATGAAAAGCTAAAAGTTTATGTCAGCTCGTAGAGTACATGTAAAATGTTGGGATGTCAGCAAAATATTATTACTACAACTAACTGAGCACTTACCCTTCTGACATTCGGAGAATCTGTCATTTTCCGCTAGCCACTGAGCGTAGGGAAGGTATGCAGCCTTGGTTAGTGTGGGATGGCGTTCCACAAGGTGAAATACTTCCTGCCAATTCTTAGCGTAAACATAAAGATCCAAGACTTTCTCCACAGCCCCTACTCGTCGGAACATATCTGCGGCCGCTCCTGTCTTAAAACATAAAGACAAGCCAATTTGTATCTTAATGGATGGCTTACTCTCTTGTTTTCTCTCCTACTAAATCCTTACTTCTTCGACATTCACAAGATATTTCCCACATAGGTCGAGTGCCTCCTCATCACTTCTGTCTAACTTTCTCCCAGTTTCAAGCAACCTAAGGATAAGATGAATTGTCACCCTCTGTTAAGACATGTGGATGTTAGGTAACATAAGTAAATGGCCGTACATATCTGTCCATTGGTTTGCTCCCATTATCTCAATTGCTCGTATTTTTTCACCAGCGGCTAAAAACATTTCTGCAGCTGCTCTTGGCTCGTTTATCTTTTGAGCCCATTCCGCCTTCCGTTTAAGTAGCTGACTTTTGTTTGTGGATTCTCCTTCTGATAAATACTCCTGGGCTAGATCGAACATACGCAGATCTGCATACATTGCCACGGCCTTCTGCTCTTCTTTGTTATCCCGGTAGAGTCGAGCGGCTTCAGTAAATCTTCCTTGATGAGCGTACACCTCTGCAAGGAAACTTTTTTCCCCCGAGTCTTCACTAACCTTATCCTAGATTATGGAAACCGAGTTGTCGATTAATCTATAAGTCTTAGTGATGTATTGAAGTCTGATAGTTTACGGGGCTCCTGTCACTTTACCTGATAGTTTTCGATTAGGCGGAGAAAGTTGAGACTTTTGGTTTTACTAAATGCCTTCTTTGCTGTCTCAAAATCCAATCCTTCTAAGGCTGCTATGCCTAATGCTTTGAAATCATTTATTGGTACTCCGAGAGATGCGACTCTATAAGCCTCACTATTTAAAAAAAAGTTAAGTAATAAGTATTCTCTGACAAACTGACAAACTTAAAGAGTTCTGTTAATCTCATACCTGTACATCTTATTTTGGATGTACTGAAACATTGGAGCGGATAATGGAACTTCCAGGGTCACTACGGAGGAGTTTTGCATAGAAAACAGCTTGTGCCCACAAAATCCGACTACAAATCCCTATTTTTTAATCAGACAAGATTCATTAATTTAAATAATCCTAGAAATGAAATGAAATAAATTATCGATGCGGTAAATGAGAACTTCATACGGCCATTTTTTGTTGATAAATTGGGAAAGTACAAGCTTTGATATTGAGAACACCATAGCCAGAGAAGCTGAGGAGATCATCACAATAAGCATTCCAAAACACTGAGACTGCACTCGGTTCTTGAAACAGCAAGTCTTTGGTCACCAAATCGTAAACAAATAATGTAGAACTTTCGTCCACAACAGCTATTTTTGTATGAAGAAGGTTGAGGTCTACACACCGTACACTCTGGGGAACTTTTACCACATCGATGGGGAATGGATTGTCGAGAAATATTTTCACAACCTAATTTTTTTTTGTACACATCCATGTAGAAATCGTATCCATTAGAGCTAAAGCTCATAATAATAAATGACTTTTTTTCTACCTGCCCGTTTTTTAATCCAGCAAGAAGGACTTCTTTTCCTTTCATTCCTCCTACAGATCGGATATAGCGAATATGAGAGTTCAAAACCCATTCCCTTTGCCTTACACCGTTAAAGCTGTAACACTGAAGCTTCTTCTCTTGACAGAGAATTACATTTTCCCTGCACATTACCAGGAGACTGCATTCAAAACCTTGATTAATTTTATCCTTTAAGAAGTACTTAAAGTCTTCTGTTTTCGAATCTCTCTGATAAATCAAGACCCGGTCCACGAATTGTATCTAGAATTACAAAAAACATTCATACGGAAAGACATCAGTCTAGCAAGGAAGATAAATTCAGTTTTATCACAAATCACTCCTTCTGCCCATGCTACATATTACTTTTATTGACTATAACTTACAGCAAGAGAATCCTTGAATATAGCAAGCTTCTTCACAACATCCCGACATTTTATACGTACTCTGAGGTCTTTGAGCAAATTTTGTACCATTACATCAGTCATGTTCATCCTATGCAAAGAGATTTAGATTGACTTGCAAGCAAGTATGTCTGGATAATATAAAATTTCTGAAAAGTATTCATTATTCGTCTACACATGATTTACCTGTATGCATAAAGAGATTTGTACAAAGCATGAACAACTAATAATTGAACTTCATAGTATGTCAAAACTCCTCCTTGTGTACCTACAACCTAAAAAGTTTACAAGTATATCACTGAAAATATAACTCCCACCAATTGAAATCACTCCGTTATAATTGTTTCATTCGAGAAATATTCATAAAATTGTAGTCGTTACCATGCAGTGTGAATTTGGTTTCATTGCACAAGCCCAAACCCAAGATTCTTGTTCGGCAATAGCTGTAACACGAACTCCGTCCTGGGTAAAAATTGCACAAGCTTTGTTTGCTCCAGTTACAATAATATATTCACAGTCTTTATGTGTATGGGCATACACTACTCGAAGGGGGTCAAATCCAATCGACCTGTCCTTCATTATCTGTCCATTAAGGAATTAAAATGGTTAGAAAAGTAATGAGGAGTAATTATGTCGAGATTTGTTGACCGGCTATAATATTTACAAGTGGTCGATACCTGTTTTCCCTGAAGGCTATAAAAAGACAAATTTTGCCCCCAATCAGCAACACAAAGCATGTCATCTTGATCGTCGGGCACTCGACCCCATGCTAGACCCCAAATTGCCGAAGCCAAGCCTCCAGGTCGTTCGAATCGGGAAAATTCCACTCCTGTCTATTAGATTATTTATTTGCTTATTAACTACAGCTATAAATACATTTCAAAGATTTAATTTATGAAATTAGTGATATACTTTGTTTCGAATAGTGACAATTCCATTTGCTAAGCCGAGGGCAATGTAGATCCCATCCGGGGTCCAGGCACAAGTATTAATTTTAGCTGCAACTTTGTGCTTATCAACACTTTTCTTTTCTGGAGCCCAGAAACCGAAATCGTTTGTAGAGCAACTTGCAAGCTGTTGGGATTGTGGATTGTAAGCCAAGCATTGAATAGATTCGCCGTGTCTGAAATTTGTTCAATTTGTAACTCAAGAATTCTCTTAGATGTTTGAGTAGTTCTCTGTGTAGATACTTACACGTATTTCAAACTGCCCTGAAGATTATCTGTCCAAATTATGACATTCTTGTCTGCCCCACCACTAGCAAACCGTTTCCCATCGAACGAATAAGCAACACAATATACGGTGCTCTTATGACCTATCGCAGTTAAAATTGAAGTTAGACATAAGAATTTTTTTAATGCATAGTATTCATCAAAAACCTCGTAAGGTTTGAAGAATTGTTCCTTCTGCAGCATTTATGACTAAAATTCTGTATCCAACCGCTGCAATAAGCTGTGATCCATCCGGAGAGAAACAAACATCATAAACGCTGAAATCATAAGTCACAAACTCATAAAAACCAAGTTAAATTGTAAACTATTCAAATGAGCCAATAAAAATGCATAAATACCAATTATCTCCATTATCAGGTACGTTAATTTTTTCAACCCAAAGTGTGGACGTCCTCATCTTGCTAATACGATGGGAAAGTTTAAATATTTTCTTTCACAAACCTAACGATAAAATAGCATAACAAAATTCAATACAATTAATCATGTAATTCAGGGCCATCAATTTATGAGATTTTTTTCTATAAATTAGTTTCAATTCAGCCAGTTATTATCTAATCCACACAGGTCTTTTATAGTAATGATCTTTTAAAAGAATACCGTTTTTTAGATTCACTTCAGACTTAAATAAATCTATAGCATTCAGTGAACAACAGGACGGCCCTTTGAAACCGATATAGGCTTTTAAACTATAGAAAATGGAAACATCTGCAGGGTAAGAGACCTTCTTGGAAATGATGCTTTCCTCCAACAACCTAAATACGAGTATCGGGTCGGGACCTCGGTTTTAATTTGTGTAACAGCTTTAGCTTCCCTCTGGAGATTCAATTATCTTATGACCATCTTCCTATTCTTGATATCGGTCCTAACTGGGCGCCTGCTACTCAAATCAAACTTTAATCTACGAGAACTCGTACAATCATCCATTTAAAAGCCAACTGTTCGGTACCAGTATGATAAGTAGACCTATGAAGGAAATACACTGTATTCGTCGTTGTACGAGTGGCTGTGGCACGAGCCCTGAATTTAAATTTATTTTTAAACACCATTATCAAGTTTTATTCTTAGCTGAATCATTCATGCAGATGATCGGCTCAAATCATTCATATAACTTGGAAGCTTTTTGATGGTAGGTTTCAGAGCATATTCAAATTCATAGTTCGTCTGGTCAGTAACAGCAGCCATCCTGCAAACTTTTGTAATCCTTATAGCACGCGTCTTACTCTAGAGCCCCTGTAGAGTTATTTTCAAGTTTAAGGATTGAATTAAGGATTCTCAAGCAAGAATAGAAAAAGTCTTGGAAAAATATTGGAAGTAAACCTTGAAGAGTCTGCTAGTTGCTCACTACTAAATAACCCTACAGTGTCCACAGACCATCTGCCTAACAGTACCCTCAGTAGTCGTCAAGTTCCAATTATAAAGCAAGAATATCCCTTGAGGGCTACCCTGGCCTGTAGTATGAGCTGGTAAGCTTGGTTGAAAGTAAAACTTGAGAGATCTAAAAAGCACGTGCCCTATATGCCCTTTTGTAAATTATAGGTAATCATCCCCCATTCCCCAGTGTTAAATTTCAGATGCTATTATTGTGCTATATGCACAATGTATTGTTCTGCTGTTACTAATAATTTTAAGTCGTAGTTTACTTCATCTTCGTCGTCATCTGCCCTTTAAACGTAGAGAATTCTACGGAGCTTTAGTTAGGGTTGAGAAACTCTGCGTCCCAAATGTTGTTCTACTTGTTTGTTTGCCCTCGTGAATTTATCGGCTGTAGAGAATCTTTCTTACAGACCAAGTTCAGGGCTTCTCACTTCAGGACTAATTTACAACATGTCATATTTTTTTTAACGAAGCTCAAATAATTCATTTGTGTAGTGAGTTGTATTTACTGATGCTTGCTCCATATAGGTACCCGGAAATAGGGGAACTTATTTATTAAATGTTTGCCCCTTCAGAAGAAGTGCAATATGGTTGATAAGTTTTCTAATGAGATCCTCAAATAAAATACCTATACTCACTCCTCTGTGTTACTCATATTTAGTTCATTCCTAACGATGACTATGAATTTCTAAAAGTTTGCATCAGGCTTGTTTCGGAAAAGAAGTGAGAAAGTGCGTTTTCTGTGCCCATTCTAATCCTCCCAATTCGCTGTAGTAATTAAGGTTCCCGTCAAACCCTTTCATAGCATCTGTCCCGTCCTTGGAATCCCTCACGAACACCAGGAGCGAAATTAAAGAGGAATATGCACACAATTTGCCAATTAGAGGTCTACGCAGTCAATTTGATCTCTATTTACATGCAATCCGTGCCAGCTAAATGAACTTGATAACTGAGATACATGAGATAATTACGAATCAGATAATATTCCTGAAACCTCCTTCCAGACACCACGGGTACTAAAAGGCAACTCACACACACAACAACTCTGTCATTTCATTCAAAATATATATTTAGCTTTCATTTCAGATTTGCATATTACAAGA
The DNA here is from genome assembly GCA_034694785.1 of Agrenia bidenticulata. NCBI lineage: Eukaryota > Metazoa > Arthropoda > Collembola > Entomobryomorpha > Isotomidae > Agrenia > Agrenia bidenticulata. The sequence goes on from JAQFYM010005647.1 coordinate 8,335, forward strand.
CATTCGTTAAATAAACTCTTAACGACCAACCTTACGGCACGGAAAGACAACCTGTGGAACCTTTTTTACGTGACAAGTTCATGAAAATAAGGAGGCAAGTGCTGTATATTTAATCTGCAAAATACCCTTAGATCTCACGGCCTGATTGGCTCGGCAATGGGAATCGCTAAATGCAATATTACTATATTATATTTTATGCGTACGAATGCAACCTTCCAAAAAAAAGCCTGCACCACAGCCAAGGAGTTGGAAAGGTGTTTGTCATTAATGTTAGAGTATTTGCATAACACCTATTTACCGCATGAAATACATGGAAAACACAGACAGCATTTTGATGAACCAACCCTTTGATAAATACACGTACGGTGTTCTTTTCTAGCCATGATATGCTAACGAAAAAGTTTATGAGGATGGTAAGGGTGCATAAAGGGGCATGCTACTATAAAGATTCTATGTGAACTGTTCCACCTTCTACCTAAACATAATGATTCAATCCAGGTATGAAAAATATAACATTTTATACAGGAGGAAAAAGTTACGATAATATTTTACGATTATTATTTCTGGCCTGTCTCCCTCGGCTTAGATAGATCTATTCCCACTACTTCCAATCCATTGTATTTCCAGTCCATAGGGCTACCCAGGCAGTGTTGTAGAAAATGTAAAGATGTGAACAAAATCCAACACCTGCCTTTTTTGTTTCAAAAACAACCACATGCGTTGCCTCTTTCTCGCTCTCAACCTCAAGTAATAAAATACAATCGACCGTTTCTTGAGACTTTCCTCCCTCGTTAATAGGATAAGGTTGAAAGGGAAAGAAAGCCAGGTGAATCGTCTCTGAAATTCATCTTAAAGACTTCTTTCTGTATGCTTCATTCAATCGGATGATTATGGGGTTCATGTATAGCCAAAAAAATATTCCACTGCAACCAACAAGACTAGCGACCCAAAATCTAGATCTATTCCAAGAGACACAAAAAAAACATTTTAAGTACTACAAAAAAATAAGTTTGGCTAGTTTGGAAAAATCGGAAGAGGAACCGATTGTAGATTTGAGATCTAGTGAGTATGGTAAATAACCATGTGCACATGGACTGGCAGTGGATTTCATTCTATCAATCTTGAATAATTCAGAAACCCGTTTATTGCCAAGGAGTAAGTGTAGCGAGTAGCAAGTAAGAGGGGATCGAACTTGGCTGACCAGATGACCAGAATATTTAATTTATGTTCAACGAGGAAATGCATTTCTAAAATCTTAAGTCATGTAATAATCTGAAGGTTAGACGAGCCCGAGTTTTATAATCAGCTAGGAGTAAAACTCCTTTGGGTTCAAGATGCAAGCTGCAATGCTAAGCTGAAGACCCTTAAAACTTGACATGTGGTCGAATTATGGAACCAAAGAGAACTACCAGTTAGCTATCTAGTATTTGCAAGACTAGAAAAGACACTAGTTGTAGTATGAGTAATAATATAATTTCTACTATAGAGAAGCTCTAAGTTGTAAGTGCGCTCGCCTACCGTCTGTCAATTCAATTCTCCTCACCCTGCATTCAACCAGAGGTCCTTCTGTATAGCTTTTTAGATTTACAATTTATGAATCCTCAAACAGCTAAGTTTAACTAGGCATACGCTCGTAAATGTCCTATATCTCTCTGTGGTCTCAATATTGGAGAGGGGATGAGGGAGTTTTAGCCTTTCGGTTCATGCTTTACCCTCAAATGCAACCTTCAGGTACGGAGAATAATGACTCGGTCAACAATGCTGAAGATCTTTTCAGCCCTAGCCGTATATACCACACGTGCCAGTTGCCCCCGTTCTTAAGGTACTAAATAGTATAATCCTTCATGAGGCAGATGTGACTCAACAAAGACCCGGTGCTTGTTGGTAAAATTTCTTCAGTTGTTCAAGCATCGTCTTGCCAAGCAGTTGCAACTTGGAACAGAGGAAGCTAGTACAGTAAATAAAGGTTTCCTTGCCTTTATTTTGGAAATAAAATCATTTATCATTTTAGAGATAACTTCTCAGTGTTCTCATCATACCAATTACGACTAGTAGCTCATAGTCATGGCGTGCAAAAGATTAGCATTTACGATTGTAATCAGTTTGGCATCTTTAGTTTCTCAAGTCCAAAGTGGAGTGTCAGTGACAACTAATACCCCTATTCCAGTATCATGGGGTGGGTTGAGGCACAAATTGAATCAAATATTGGACTCGGAGTCCAAGGAAGTGGGTATCTTGCAAAATTTACTGACAGAGACGGAAAACTCAGGAACTTTGTCATCACCATCGGATGAGACTATTGAAGAAGTAAAGGAAGTGTTTGAGAAGAATCTTAAATCAGAAGCGAATCTTCAGCAAAATCTCAACATGAAGGAAGATGGAAACGGTGATTCCATTGCAAGCCTCCGAGAGAAAGGAATCATTAGCAAATTGGACGAGAATTCCAAAAGAATGGATAACATGGTTGTCTTTCTTGCTGACTTGAGGAATGTTTTGTCAGAAGCTATCACTGCACAGACAAAACAGATGACCTTTGAAGGGGAAGTTGTGGAACTTCGGGAGGAAATAGAATATCTCAGGTATGCCCCAGAAATCATTGACACAATAGGATACGACAGGCAGAATCAGTTGGAAGTAGATAGAATTCTCCATAGAATTGCATTGAATTCCTTACCCCAAACTTATAAGAACTCATTCTATTTTGCAGGAAAGAGGTTCAGATGCTAAAGAAAGAGCAAGCATTGTCCACACTGACCCGGAGTCCTTCCTTAGAAAACAAGATACAAAACGATGAGGTAAACATTATCGCCACATTTTCCTATTCAAAATCATTAGGGGTGGCCTAAGAACCATATTTACTTGTATTTTTGAACAGACAACGATTCAATGGCTAAAAGAATCAACGAAAGAATTGCACAAGCAAATGAATGACATGTCAAGGTCTTGTAATACAACAGCCCTCCTGGAACTAAAACAGAAGGTAGATCAACAGTCCCAAAGGCAGCAGTCCGACCTCCTGATTTTTCAAAGGCAGATCGAAGGGATACAAGTCCAGCAATTGAGACAAGATGAGCAAATAACAGAGGCCAAAGGGAACATTGAAGATGTGAGGTCTTGGCAGACCAACATGGGTCAAAAGTTTATTGATACACAGGCAACTTTCTCGGTAATAAATCATTCAATCTATTCAATTCAGAACCAATAAGATACCTTAACTCTATTTGGACTACTTGTTTACCTCCCTGAATTTAATTTTTATTGCTCAAAGGAGGAACAGCGGTCATCTAACGAAGTTAGCGACAATGAAGTGTTTACAGACGAGCAGCATTTCCTCACCGAGGCTTTAAAAGGTACGTTTTATTTTATATCTTTGAATAGTTCACCCTCCTGAACATATTGGACATTGGGGTGCAAAAAGATTTTACTAGGTACTTTATAAAAATCCTTGAAGACAGCTTATTGTAAAGTTTTTTTAAACTTTATATTCAATAGAATCAACTAAATTGGCATCAACCCCCACTCGCCATAGTAAGAAACTGAAAGCTAAACTGAGAGAAATTACCAGAACCACCAAGCACCTAGCCCAAGACCATTATCGATTCCACAAGAGATTAGTGAAAATAGAAAGCGCCCAGAAGATCATGAAAGGAGTTGTTGGAAATGTGAAGCAATTGTTGAATTCAGATTCAAAATACTTGGGGAAAGACAAGTCTGGGGACCTGTCAAATCGATTTGCAAACCTTCAGAAAACCATGTCCGAATATACCCTCACTCTGCAATCATTAGGGGAGAAAGTTAATGTAGTGAATGAATTGAAGGAGTCGTCATCTCAACTCTTCTCGGCGTTAGAAGGATTGGAAACGAGATATGACCAACGGCTAACAGAGATGCAGACAACTTTAGCAAAAATGGAAGCATCAGTTAGCTCCATTTCGAATTCTAATGAAAACTTGCAAGAACAACAGGTAGTTATTAAATTATTTTTCAAAATATTTAAACCACATGATAGAGGCGTTCATAAGATTAATTTGATGGTTTTTAAATTATTTAGACTTTCCAAGCTGGTCTCATTCAAGTTGTGAAAAAGAACATCTTTGACGTGAAAGGGAAATTACAAACGAATCATTTGAGACTAGCATCAATACAGAGCCAGCTTCTGAAATGGTCTTCCCAGAAGTGTTCAAACGAAAATTCAGAATCTATTCAAAATATTCGAATTTCCTCCTTAGAGTCTATGATCCATACTGGAGAGGTTAGAGTATCTCAACCAGAGGCTTAAAATTTGCTGGAGTATTAAAACTTTTATAATTGCTCAAAAAGCCCTAACGAATAGGCGATACAAAAATTAATTTGCTCAAAACTAATCTAAAGTTTGATTTCTTCGGCTCTGTAGTCTCTGGTCTTTTAACTTATTTGTCTTTTTTGTACTTCTTGTATGTTATGAACTCATGATATTAAGGACAAACAAATGTTGATAATCTATTTTTGAATTTTATAGCTTGTGAATATACAGGGTGTCCCAGGCCATTGTTCGAGTCTTTAAAAATCGTTATTTCCAAAACTAATCGAGCGATTTTGATT
>JAQFYM010005648.1:0-12913 GCA_034694785.1 Agrenia bidenticulata
TAGCAAGTTTTTTGCGCTAAAACATGTCATTTTATGATATATGCCTATTTTGCACAACGTGTTGAACAAAAAAAATAAATGGTATTTGTCAAGAAACTACAATAAGACAATAAAATATGCAATATTTTAACGTACAACAATATATTAAAGATTTAGGGAGTGTCTCTTTCACCCAAAAAAGTTTATTCCCGAAATTACTTTTACTCAAATTTAAGTATTGTACATGCTTGTGCACAAAATGTTACAACTTTTATGTACACGAACACTATATGCACATATAGATCACGACATCTACATTTTACATAACAAAAAAGTCGATTAGTATGTAAAAACGGGCGCGGGCATACACGTTTATTTGCCAAAAGAGACCCGACTTACATATTGTAAAAAAAAATCCATTTTTGTGTTTTGACACGTAAAAAAGGCCCTAGAAAATAAAATTGTATAGGGCCTCAAATTTCTAACGGAGCCTCTGCCTGTGATCATATGCGCTGTCTCTTAAACCAACTAAAACTTTATGTACAAACTGTATTGTCTTTTAAAAGTATATGTTCTTAAAATAAAATCAGCCCATAACATTAAAAGCTAGATTTCATTTATAACGGTAAGATTTAATTTGCATAGAGTGTTTCTTTTGTGGATAAAGCAGTGGCTTGTTTCTTTTTATAATGTATATTTTCTATTTTTCAATTTAGAATCCCAATATTTTGAAATTTAAACAATTTAAAAGCAAATATTGATACATGACTAGACAGAAAGAAAGAAAAAGTATACGTATGTGTACAAGTAAAATATGATCTAAGGTTGAGTTATGTAGAAGATTATTAGAAATATTATAAAACCAACATATTTCGCATTTGATAAAACAACACTGACATGATTCAATACAACCAAAAAAATGCTTACAAAAAATCGTTAATAGCCTAGAACTTTGGTATTAATGTAGATATCCCTGTACATAATTGTAATCAAAAACTATATATTTGTAGTCCGCAACGTGGCTAATTTAATATTTAAAAGCGATCAGCTTGTTGTGTTTATACTTAAGGCTTATTTTTTGTTGGCTAGATACAGCATCAACTTAGGGTTTTATTAAACTAAAGGATTGACATGACTGATAAACGGTTTTGCTTGCGTGGAGCAAAATATGAAATAAGTAGTTTTAAAAAATAGCAGGTATTAAAATAAGCTGCAGGTATAAAAACAAGATCCATTTTGGAAGAACCTCGGATTTTATGCGATATTTTATTTTCATATGCAGGTATATGTATTTTATCAGGCATAGTCCATTCAGCATGTATATTTTTGGTGCAATGTTTATTACTATAATATACCATAAAATGTAAAGTAAATCACAATATTATGCATTTATCTGTATAACATAGGACTTTTAGTTTTGGGTGTTTACATTAGGGGTCATTTTTTTTACAAATTATTTTTTTATACAAAAATTTTTTGTTATAAATCATTTTTTTGATATCTTTTTAAATACTAAATATTTAAATCATAAAATTTTTTTTAAAACGATTATAAATAGACAAAAACAAAATAATACTTTTTCAAATTAGTACGGCAAACCAAAAAAATTCTTTTTGACACTAGAAAATCAATGGTAAAATCGCATTTGCGATAACTATGCCTTTTCATAAATATTTTAGGTTTTCTACAATTTTTGCCACCTATCAGCATTAATGCCAAATATCGAAAATTTTTCCCGCTTTTGAATATACTGACAGCCCATCAAAAATACTTTAAACTTTTTTATAATACTAATCAATATACAGTTACACCTCATTTTTTCAAGTTGTTGCAAATATTAGCAAATCAAACATTTTTCCTTTATAAAGATATAACCGGTGTAAATAAAAATCTTAGTTCATTTTGATACAAATAAGTAATTCAAACTGTAATCAAAAGTATATGTCATTCTACGTATATGGAACAGAAATTTTGAAATGGTTCGAGAGCATTATTAGTAAAAGCATTCAAAATCACAGTAGAACAGTTTATGGGTGTAATAAAAGTTTTTTACAGCGATTATTTATAAAAAAAAAACTTATGTCAAAATACAACAAAAAATACAGATAAAATGTTGTAAGCACAATTTTTTACGTAAAAATCATTGATGTACATTTTTTATAAAAGATAAATATGCATGTGAAAGGTTTTTCGCCAATAAACCTAAATCACTTACAATAAATAATATTATAATAACAAATACAGTCTAAAGCATGTCAACTGATGATATGCAGTTGTTGTGGGTGGTAGTTCGTGTGCAAACAATACTAAACTTTATACATGAAAGCAGAACAACTGTTTTTAGTGACATCATTTAAATGCAAGTTTACACTGTTTTTATGTTTTAGACAACAATAAAAATCAGCATTTTGGCGTGCGTGCATGGCCACTCATATAACTAGTAACGATCATATAAAAGAAAAAAAAATAAAAACGGTATTAAAAGTTTAAAGCTGCAAGTTTGTAAAATTCTTAGTAGTAAATTAAATATTTTTGTTTAAATATTTTTTTTGCATTGTATCAAAGAACAATAAATTTTAGTTTTTTGACAATTTTCTTTTTTTTTGGCCGAAATAATCAGTTTTGTTAATTTGCCATCAATTAAATGAATTGGGTGTAAATTTAATCGGGTTTATTTTATTTTCTCTGATTAAAGTATTTTTAATGGGCAGCCATATAAATATGTCTTGACAAATCAAATGTAATGGCTTGGCATCTATATTGTAAAGCGTTTTTTTTATATAAAATTGCAAAGCGTCATGCAAGGTTTGCATATATCAAGAAGTTTTTTTGCGTTAAAGTTCATAAGTTAAAATTAAGGTAATTATTTTAGACTATTACTACTCAGAATATTTATATAATAATATCAACATATTGACATCTAGGTTTTGTATTCTTTTTTTGCCAAAGTCACGAAAATTGTAATATCTTATACTATTTATGCACGTCTGAAGTAGCAAGTACACTGTTCTTTAATAGGCAATGTCAGCTTTCCTAAAATGTAATTTCAAAAATGATAAAAAAACTTAACAAAACATACCCAAAATTTAAGTACAAATTCGGTCAAAAGTTCATATGTCAAATTTAATTTGTTTTTTTACACAACTTATGCATATAAATTTTGTTGATGGTACAAAAAGCATATAAAAAACACCGAACATAGTCTTTATGCTAATTATAATCGCTTTTTAGTATTGTAGTTATTTTTTTATATATGTTTTTTTTATGCCCGTCTATTTATTAGTTATTTAACATTAGTGTTTATCCTTAAGCTAATAAAGTGTTTTTTATTTTGAATTCCAGTTCAAAAAAGTTTTTTGAAATACACACACGTGCAAATGAAACAATCTAAATATCTCGTAGCTGGTCTTTAAAGCAAGACATATGCTGTTACAGATACCATTTATTACAAAATAGGCATTTTTAATATAATATCATTTTATATACTAACAAAAATATAACTTCCCAATATTACTTAGGTTTGATTTGTGGGGTCATCGATGAAAACACAAAAAGTTTAACCTACATACAAATCAGAAACTTAGGCTTATGTTTGCGATATATTTACCTTACACGCTTTTTGTATTAGCAAATGTGTAACTAAGTTTTTTACATTTCTAGGTTTACTTTTTATACTATAAAGTAAAACTAAGATACTTTGCAAGAACTTTTAACTACTTACAGTCTTAAAAAACAATTGCCCCTAAAGAATTGTTGTTTCAAATGTAGCAAAAACGTTAGTGTTAGTTTGCAAACCATAATAAAATACAATCATTTTGTTATAATTCTGTTTGTACGGTTTCAATATCGTCCATTGTTTTGTTTGTAGATTGTTAAAAGGAGTTTATAGTAGTATGTAAGTTTGTTTTGTTATCGTATGATTTTGCACTATTATTAAGCATTGCATGTGTGTATAACTCATAAATCATCACAAAAGAGTTATTTGTTTTTTTTAAGATGTTTTAAATAAGTCACTCACTTGACTTGTATGCAAATATTATGGTTTAAAGTTGCGGACTATTGTCATTGGTCATGTGTAACTAATTTACTAGTATTATAAGTACAAAATTGGGGTAAGTGCAATACTAGTATTTTATCATAAAATATATAAACAGAGTATGCTATTGGGTACCAAAATATATTATACTTTTAGATTTTAAGTTGATAAATCTATAACTGCAAAAATACCATTTTACTTCTATGTTTTTCATGTATTGCTTTAATACAAAAAAAAAAAAGTAAGAACAGGATATGATATACACACACCCGTTATTGTAGGAGTAAAAACAAATCAGTAAAACCTATTCCACTACCATAAACAAGTATTTATTGTCAAGATAAAACATTTTAAATATAGATTTGCCTGCTATTGTTACAAATAAATAATTGTAGTAATTTTAAGGTCAGTACGTTTTTTAACATAGTTTTATCACAATTAAGTTTTAAACTAACGGATAAAATTTATTTATATATAGAACAAATCTAGTCCGTTATTTTCAATAGCCATATTTTGTAGAAAACTGTTTTTGGTTTTACCTCATTTAGTTTTTTTTAAAGTAGTCTTTTATACGATTTCACTGGCCTTGTAGTTATAAAAGATGCAAATAAAAATATTAAAAGCGTATTTGAGTTTTTAACTATGTTTTATACAGATAAAGACAACAAAGTTCCAATACAAACATGGATACGTTACAACAAATTATATATGTGAATTTTGATTTGATTTTATTGTCTGTTATTATGCAGTTGCTCTATTAAACACAAAAAAAAGACCTGCCAAAAGTAAACAACTTTTTACAATAACGAACTTTACTTATATAAAAACGTTTTTACTTACTGTTTTCGGTTTTCGAAATTATTTTCAGACGCGACAAATCAGTTTTTAAGTAGAATTACAAGGCAACACACACAATTGCTAATTTTTGCAGTTAAATGCAAATCAGAACTACAAAAGCATTAACCATGTAGATTTTACAATGTAATACATGCTTAGTGATTTTTCACTATAAAACTCTCATCGTATTATATTTTTTAACAGTTAACATCTGTTTGTAAAATTTTGGTGGTTCTTAATTGCAACAACATATACAAACGATATAACACAATCCTTAAACACACAAAAGCACAACCACAAATACATTTCTACATCATAGGTGGTCCTCGATAAGCACCGAAAACATTTATGTGCGCAATAAAGGAAGCATAAAAGCAGAACATATTTACGTTTAGCCAGAGACATATAAAATTATTAAGCCGTCAACACAGCTTTTTGTACACACGGTCTTAAACTGTACATGACTATATTTGTGTTTTACACAGGGTTGAAAAAGTAGGTATTTTGGGAGACCTTATTTCTACATGAGGAAAAGTCATTTAGAAAAGTACTTGCATTTAACATTTGTTATTTATTTTTATCTTTTGATCAATACTTTGCTTTTTCGTGGTAGTCGTAAATTGTAATGTAAGTCTATATTATGATAAATATTTCTATGAAAGGTAAAAACGTATAAAGCAATGTCGGCTCCTGCGGAGGCTTATTGTTGATCGCTGGAAAGATCAACCCAATTCGAATAGATGAAACGCATTAATTCTTAGCCTTTTTGCTTTCGTCATAGGGAGACATATTATTGTTAGGCATAAACACACAGAACGTCATCGTTAGACCTATTTTACGTGTGTAAGACCAAAAGGTTTTTTTTGTATATTTACAACAACAAAACAAACACTTTAACAACATATATATTTTTTTTGTTGATTGCTGTAAATATATATTCGTAACTGATCTTATCATTAAAAAATACACCCCACCGATACACTATTGCAGGCAATGCATATAGATTTATGCAACGATATTGGTTTTTTTTAATTATCTTTTTTATTGCACACAGTTTTAACGTCAGGCTAGCAAAAAAAAGCTCTGCATCTAGCAATCAACTGCAATGCATTCAAAAACACTATTTTATATAATATTAAAATTTTTTGCAGTCTTAATCTGTTGTTTTGAACGAACAAAAATGTTTTTGATTAAGCAAATCTTTAGCCCGTTATTGTTTATATAGTCATAAAAAATCTAACCTTTAAAAGATAAAAATTACATTTTAACATGACCGTGAGTAACAAAAGACATGGTTTAACCCGCAATGGTTGTAGAAAAGAGCATTGTCATTATTGTGTCGGGTTAAGTTTGTAGTTTGTATGATTTCTAAAACACTACCGCTGTTTTTGGTACATTTAAAATGCAACAAAATATAAAAACAAAACATGCAGGTTGATCGGTTTTGTTATTAGATGTACACATTTAAAACCCTGTTGTATATTTGCTTTTAGATTTAATTTTGATAACAGTAATTCATTGTTTTTTTTATTACTATACCTACTCATTACAGGGTTTATTTTTGCATAATAAAATGTAAAGTAAAGATTGTGCGAAACTGTTTCTACTATTTTTTTCTTCTTACTTATAATTTTTTTTGTCTTTCTTTTGTTTGCATAAGTTACCGAAGACATTCCGTCATGTATAATGTAGACGTTTGCTTTCCGTATATGGTATATTTGTGCTGAACAACAGGCATAAATACAAAAAAAAGCAAACACACGCTGAACATAACATATTGTTAAAAGCAAATGCATACTTTTAAAATGATAGAATCGTTAATACAAAATGTTACGCTTTTTAAGTAAGATCCATTTTTAAATTATGCGCAAATGTCATCAAAAAATAGCATGCCTAAATAGAGATTTTTATATTTTGGTGCATCCTTAGAGACTTCATATATTTTTTTGAACCTCTTTACAAATGTTTTTTATATAGTCATGCACTAACATAGATATCCTGATTGCATTTTTTATTATGAGTAGAATGCAGTTATATGTTTACACAGAAGTTAATATATACACACATGTTATGTTGTTTTTTTCGGCGTACATAATGTCTTTTTAATAGTAAATATTAACTTTTAAAAAAAAAACAATTAAACAAAATGTGCAACTATAAAAAGACACGCTGAAATACTCTTATTGATCCCTGTGTAAAAAACGGTCGATTTAAGATTACACATTTATATTATATTTCATTTACAGAAAACATGGAGTCGCATTTTAGATTTGTATATAAAATTTTACAAGAAGGTTTAAAAACCTAAATAAGGTTCTTCGTTTTTCATAATCTATTACAAGTATTGTTTTTGCTTCATATTTGTTGTTTTAATTACAGTTTTGTTTTTGAATTGCCTAAATTGCAACTTAAACATCTTTTGGTATTTAAAAACCGTAAAGAAAAAAAATAACATGTTTTATTATAATATATTTAACAAAAACCATTATTTTCCAGATTTAAGTAATATACTTTTGTATATTTTGGGTAAGAAAGAAATTCGCACTAAAAATACTATTTGTGATTATTAATACCTTTTTGGAAAATTTTCTAGCAAACAAGCGTATGGCCCTTTAGTTTTAATCCAATAAAAAAATGCCTCCTTGCATTCTCTGAACTTATCAAGCGTTTTTTTGCCAAACTTCATCGATATGTTATAAATATATGATTCCTTGCGTTTTTCTGTTTGTTTTGTAGCTTACTAAGTATACATAAGCATGTAGCAATGCAAACAAATAGCACTGTGTGAATTTCTGGTGTTGTTTTTAAATGCAAATACATATTGCAAATTGTTTTTATTTTGGTTTATCTGATTTACAAATTTCATAGTGTATTTTTTTGTTTACCTGTAGCAAAAATTTATTTACATATATTACAGTGTTTTTTTTTGCATATTCGTTGTACAGCGTACGTGCGATTTGTTTTGCTTTTTTCCTAAAAGTCATTTTTTACTACAAAACTGCATACTTTTGGTATCATGATGATAACAAATGCAGCAAAATGCACGAAACGCGTATTAAACCTTTACCAAGGTCTACTTAAGTTTCTATTTTTTGCGTTGACTGTGAAGTAGATCATCTATGGTGTAATGATTCCACAACAAAACTTTAATCGCATAAATGAGTAACAGATGTCCATATGTTAAACTCTGATACAATAAAACTACAAAAGCGTCAAAATTACAATAACTAAAAAAAGCGTTAATGGTTCCCGCAACAATAGGCAAGTTCGGAAGATATAATGGTTGTGATCTATACAGCAGAAAAAGCAGTACAAATTTGTTGGCAGCAGTAAAAAGCAATACAAGTGTATTTCAGCCTACGATCCACATATTACTTTATCAATAAAAAATATTTTGGGTTGAAGTGTTCAATGACTGAAATATTTTTAACAGTTTATTTTTTTTTTTGAAATCTTCACCTTTAGATAATCCCACTGTCTCAAATTATTTGTCAAGATAGAGTAAATTCATTTTTTAACTGAAAATTAATAAAAAGATTTTTGACAAAATCTTAGAGAACCTACATACCAGTAAAAATGAATTTATAATATTTAAATAAAAATAACAATACACCTCCAAAAAATCAAAAAAAATTTTATAAAATTAAAATAAAAGTTAATAAAATCGTTAATCAACAAAATTTTTTATAAAAGAGTGTAAATAATTTTGACATTCGATTTAAAGGCAAATCTTCAGATAAAGTATTTCATCTTTTTTTTATGCTTTCCTTGTACTGATTGCTATAGTTTATTAATGTGTCCTTCGTCATCTTCTACACATCCTTACATGAGCAAATTATATACAAGAAAATACCATTAAAGTTGTTTATATCAACTTTTTACGATGCATTTCTACTGCGGTCTTATTAAATCAAAAAAACTATCTTTAAATTGTAAATTTCTGAGATTGAAGTAATGCAAAAATGCCAAGTAGTTCCCATTGATGTCTAAAGAGTTCATATGTTACATCACTCAGCCTATATTACAGTTTTTTGCCGTTTCAAAACAACTTAGGACTGTAATCTGTGGTCATGAATTTATTAGGATAGGGTATTTTGTGCTAGAAAAGCTGCGTTGCCTGGTAAAAAATATACTCCTTTTTCTTCTTATCCCGGATAAACTTCGCTCACTTAAATACGCATATACCAACGCAGGCGCGTGTCGAGGAGGTACGAGAAAAGGGCTTTGCCACCCCCCCCCCTCATAAAAATTTTCACGCCTGGGTTTTTGGGTTTTTTTTTGAGCAAATATTTTTTTCATTATAAGACTCCCAAAAAAAAATTCAAAAGACAATTTTTTAAAAAAAAATTATAAACTTCTGAACATCGAAAAACAATTTTTTTTAGCCCAACTAATGCAAAAAACATTGACAAATCTCTGGCTCGAAAATTCCTGGGTACGTCACACCAACGGTATTAATTTAAGTTGAATAGTCGCTCTTGTGTCGTTAGTTGTACTTATAATTTTTTTTTTAGCTTAGATTATACAAGTATAGGCTAACTTTTAATTTTTTTTTATAAAATAATCATTTAGTTTGTAAAAATTCATAAGCGCAAACAACAAACAATATTACTTTTCAAATAGAATGATATCTTTGACGCATCTGTAAGGCAATAAGCTTGTCAAACAGTAAACTAATATGTTGAAATTTAAGTCAAATCGAAATTTTTTTTTGTCAATATGTATATAGTTATTTATATAAGTTGGTAAACGGCAACTTGTTTTGTTACTTATATAATCTGTAAGCTAAAAACTTTACGGATAGTATTGCGTTGACCATATTTGTTGAGTTCTTTAAATTCTATATGTTTTTATACGCTATAATGTTTATCTTCTCATGTCAGCTATATGTACTTTTTTGCGGGTACTTGTTCCATATCTGGTTGATGGCTTGGCCACAGCTTGTGAAAACAATGTGTGGTCAAATAACAGAAACTCTGTTGACTTTTCACGTGGATTTTAAAACTAAACAATTTTTTCAATTAAATTACACAATTTTTGTTTCGCCAGAGTCAAAGCATTGCTATGTATGCGCTGCTGCAATTTATGATACAGTTTTCATATGCGGCTTTTCATTTTTTCCGACGCACAGTAATAGCTTTAGCAAATTGGGTTCTTCTTTCATCAGACAAAACATTATATTAACAAATTTGCGAGCAGATGGCAACATCAAAAAAAATGCATTGTATGTACTGTCGCTTTAGGTAAATTTTTAAATGACTGAATTTTTTAATGGGAATCTAGTTTAAGTAGGTTGATTTATGCAGAAAAAAGATAAAAAAAAAACTATAACATTAAAAGAATAGATTAAAACTACACATGTCAAGCTTAAGTTCTTGGTTTTGTTATGTGTTAATTTCGCCATATTTGCGCACTTAATTCGTCTTGAGCAAACAATTTGGGACGAAAACAGTATTATTTTATATGCAAGATTCATTTTTTTAAGTTTTTTTTTTGTTTAGGCTTACAAAATTGCGTTTTTAGAACAAAAATGACCCCATCCCAGAGGTATAAAAAAATATATATAATAAATAAATATATTGTTATTGTTCAATAAAATATATTTGCTTTTTTTTTTGCGTAACAGTAAAAAAAAAATATTTAGTTTTCTAGATACTAGGATTAATACAATGACATTTTTCATACACCAGCTTTTATCATCGGCGCAAAAATATTACCTTTTTGCAAAATATTATAGATTTTGCAGTAATAATAATAAAAATACGGATTTTTGTATATAAGCCGTATAAGAAACTTTATAAAAACCGTGGAAATTTTCACAATACAGAATTACAGAATTGATACAAAACAAACAAAAAAGTCCGATATGAAAAACTTTATTAGAATGGCCATTGTACATTCACATTGTCATTACCAACTTTAGAAACACATTTCAAGGTAAGACGCGTAGTATAAAGTTTTATATATCGTATAGTATACATTGTTACTCATTTGTAACATTCATTGGCGTGTATGAACCTAATTAGGTCTAGGGGTGCAATTTTATGTGATTGATAATATTAATGTGTTTTATAGTTTTGAAAGGATTATCACGGGCATAGATTGATTGCTTTACTCTATTCTATACTTGTAATAACCCCGCCCACAAAATTTGAACCCTCGCAACTAAGAGCTCGGGTTTTTTTGTAAGGTGAGGGAATGCAGCCCTTCTCTGACTACTTACCTATAAGTGCCACTTGTGTACAATACAATATATTTATTTTTAAACCATACAAAGAACAAAACAAAAACTTAATATCTCTGCCCCATCCTGCAATTAAAACGTAGTTTTTAATTTTACAACTAAGAGATGAAAACACGCAAATCCCCTGAGTATGCCAGTGTATAGCGTACTCGTCAGGTTTGCCCAAAAAGTGTTGTCATTGATGGATCAAAAAAATATTTGAAATATGTAAAATAAAAGTTAGAAAAAAATTTTTTTCCATTAGTTTTTTTGTCAGTTCATCTAAAAATATACAATCTACAATAACAACTTTTCTTAATTTTAAATATAAACTTTCCTTTTTCTAATGTTAAATTTATAAATGAAAAACATTTTGAACTATATTTTTATAAAAGAATAGACTAAGCTATGCTATCTTTTTTCTCTTATCTTAAACTGGCAAAGCAAATAAGTATCGGGCGTAATGGGATTTTGTGTAATGGGCATATAATTTTTCTAGCCAAGTGTAATTTTTAATACCAAAACATAAGTATAGAATATTTGTTTACTAACAATGCTAAACCTATTACACATATCATTCTGGAGGAATCAAAAAACGTTATAAAAAGCTTAAATATTATGCTTTATAAAACATGACTTTTAATAATAATATAACTGTAAATGCCTTTGCAATAAAAGCCGAGTATTTTTACTATAGTACCAAAAAAAGGAAACCTAAGGTATAGTTTATGAGTAAATAATACTCAATTTTTTATCGCATCTCCTAAAATCACCTTAAATTATAGTCAACGAGGGATATAAATATTACTGTAAACATAAGATTTTTATAAATGTAAAGCATCAAATTATACTACAGGACGAAAATACAAAAACAATAAAAAAATACATTTTTTATGTAAAGGATTTTCGTATATTGTTTTATTTGAATGGCTTAAGACCCATAAAGGATTTTCTGCAATAATTGAATTAAAACTGCAGAAAAAAACGTCTAAAAGGATGTGATAAAAATAAAATGCTTCGTATTTTTTAAACACCGCAGGATTTTGAAAAAAGCAGAAAGCAAATAAATTGGCGTCTATATCCAGCTAAAATTAAAACCATGTATCAATTGTTTAGATATAGATAAATTGTATAATTTCCTAATGGAAAGAATAGAAATTTCTGTTAACTCAGTACATTTGGCAAAATTATGTTTAATGATAGTTGCACATAATAATTTACAAGAGCACTAGGTCCAAATGCATGAATACAATGCTCTGAGACTTCATTAGCTCCTTATAGGTAAAATTGACTTGTCAAAGAAATATTGAGTCAAAGATATAGTTAGAGATTAAGTTAAAAGAAAGTAATTTATATTATAAAACTATGAAAAAGAATTAAATGATAAATTTAGATATACAGATGATGTTTGTAAAAGAAAAAAAGTTGTTATATTAAAGCGCTGTAAGATACACAAGAGTAACACCCATAATACAAATGATTGGCCACTGAATGATAGAAATAAAAATACCAATACCAATATGAAATAATATAAATATAAACATAATTTTAAATAATGATAATAATAATACTACTAGTAAGATGATATTAAAAAATATAAAAATGCACTGCGTAAGTAAATTTGCCGTGGATAGAGAAATAAACTATATGGAAAGTGGTATGACTATTGATGTTGGAAAGACGATGAAATATTATAACTAAGACACCTTATAGTACAGATCATAGACTCCATAGGAAGATAACCCAATTGTTACTATTTATAGTAATATTGTAAAAAAACAATAAGTAATACAGTTCGAACCTATATAGAATTTACAGTTGATTGAATAACAAATTAC